>ML780393.1:190590-218846 GCA_009831015.1 Picea engelmannii
CCACTAGGAAAGTCAGTTTTTGACTTCCAGAGACAGCACTTAGGCATAGTCAGTGCTGCTGATTGTAACTGTTGAGTCTAAGAGGGAGTGTTAAATATATTGTACCCTCAACAGTATGAACGTACACTGCCAGCTGTACTGGACAGCTGTACTTTCTATTTTTGTCTTGCTTGAGCATATATAGCTCAACCATCTTACATTGTAATTCCTTCTTTAGTTTTGTTCTGTACTTCTTCATACATTTGAATATACTATTCTTTTCTCTCTGCATTTCTCTGTCCTTCACAATTTATCAACACCCATAATTTCCTCTGAAGCACGACATTTCTTCATTGCAGAAATAATCGAACTCTCATCAAATAAATATTGAAGGCCAAAAAATAGCACAATGAAAGCCCAAAACCCTCACACAATCAAATCCGAAAAAACAAACGAATGAAGAAATCAAAACCCCTGGTAGAGTATTTATCAAAGAACCCCTTTGGTTACCTATCGTCGTTCTTCCTTCTAATACAATGGCCAACATGTTGAGAAACCAAGGGGCATCTTAAGGGTATTATCCGGGATTCCTGCACTGTTGATCAAACCCCCAAATAACAAAGGCACTGTCTCTGCCAAGATTGGCTTCCTTCCGAGCTCTCGAATACCCTTCTACAATTAGCTTAACGAGGGCTCGTATGGCATCTGAATGACTCCCAATTGCAGTTAAAAACCATGAGTTAGCATACCTAAAATTATGTTCTCTAACATATTAAATGTGCGTTCATCTTGGTCAGCGAGTATCCAAATTGTTTATGTTTTTTTTTCCCATTTTTCATTCGTTTTTCACCACAGGCTATAGTACTTCAAAATAAAGGAAGAAAAACGAGAGAATACTTCAGATCATTGAGTGTTGGGTTCGAACCGGGCATTTTCTCTGCTCGAGCAATGAGTGTTGCGATTTAAAATTACACACTTCTATCGTAAAGAAGAAAAGTTAGATACATATATCCCTTCTTTGGGTTCGATAAGTTCCCCTGTGTTCCCCATATCACAAGAATGCCTACTTTTAATTGGTGTAAATACATTTTTGGTGTAAATAAATTTTTAATAGAAAAGTGTCAAAAGTATGGTTTAATGATAGGGTAATTACACAAAATTCAACCAAATTGAATTGTTGGAAATATCATGGAGAGATTTGCATCTATGATTTTTTTAAGTTTTGATATTTTTATATAATTTTTTCTATTTTCAAAGGAAAAGAATATTATTTTTTACATAAAAATGAATCTTTTGTATTTTTTTCATATCTTCTTTCCTCAATTTCATAATGGCACATATATTATGTTTATGGAAAAAAAACATTTCATTTATAGGGCATGTGTGGTGATTATGGACCCTGTGCATGTTCCATCGGACTAGAAAGAATAGTTTATAACCTCATACAATTATTTTCATGCTTAAACTGTGGTTATGACCACGAGACCCCTCTATCATTTGTAATCTTCATATTTTCACACATATTATGCTTATGGGACAAAGAATCCCTTTGCAGGACCCACAGGTTTGTTTAGGGCCCATGTGCATAATCAATGAGCCTTGAAAGTGTCTTTTAGTCCCAAATATAATAGTGTCGCCCTGTGGACCATGTCTAGGGCACTAAGACCCATTAATGGTTCACAAAATCTTGTAATGGTGCCCATATTACACTTGTGGGCCAAATATTCCCTTTGTAAGGCCTTTGTGGTGGTTTGGGACCCTATGAATGGTCTATTAACCCTAAAAACATACTTTAGGGCCTAAAATATTGGTGCTCCTCCTTTGACCATGTCCATAGCTTGGATACATTTCCATGGAAAGTGAACCCTTATAATGACACATATATTACACTTATGGTCAAAAGATTCTATTTATAGGGTCTATGTTGTGGTTTGGGACCCTATGCATGGTCCATGAGTCCTAAAAGAATTGTTTAGGCCTTAAAAGAATATTTTAGGCCCTAAGATGTCACTTTTTATCCTTGGACCACATCTACGGCATTGCGAACCATCTCTAGTGTGAAAAAACTTGTAATGGCTCTCCTATGACACCTACAAGTGAAAGCTTCCCTTTTCATGTCCTTTTTCGTGGTTTGTTTTACCATGTGCATGGTCCATGAGCTCTAGAAAACATATTTCAATTCATAATACATTATTTGTCATGATCAAATCATGTCGAGTCTTCAACACTCAATTCTAGTGCATGAAACCTCATAATGGCATCCATATTACACTCATGTGCTAAAGATTCTTTTTAGGGGGGCTTTTTTGAGTGAAAATTTAAAATCTTTCTTAGAAAGTTTGTTGTTGTATATCTTGATGTTATTCTAATATTTAGCAAGACCAAAATAGAACACTTGTAGCATGCATTTGGAGAAGGTGATGAAAATGTTGAAGGATGAGAAGTTGATGGTCAATATGAAGCTAGGAAAGTATATTTTTGTAGGAGGATTTGATCTATATGGGGAAGATGTTGTCATGTTAGGTTATGTTAGATAAGGTTACATTAAAAAAATAGTTTAATTATAATAAAAAAATAACAATAATAAAAATAAAGTTAAACAATCAAAACATCTAAAATATTAATTCCTTTGTAATAAAAAGAAACAGACCTTAAGAAATTAGATCCCCTTCTGTACTTGATAGATGGGAATTTAAGATAAATCTATACTTGTATTAATTTTTTAAATGAAAAATTATCAAAGTAAAACATTATATTATAGAGCACCCACCTTTATTGAAAAAAAAAAAAAAAAAGTTATCATAATATGTCATACATTCATCTCAAAACACTATATTACAAATTCATCTTTAACCTAAAATAAAAATAGGTATGAAAAAAAACCTAATATAATTATTATAAATCCATCTTCCAAATATTTGCAACTTATGGGTCAAAGATAAAATCAATGGTACCAATTGGAATCAACCCTGTGTCACAGGAGTAGTAATTGGAATCAACATATTATTATTTTTCCTAATAAACCATATATTTTAAATGAATTGAATCTATGTGTTTGCACAATTTCATGAGAGATTAATACATGTAGCATATTCAAAATTATCCCAAAGATAGCAATATTGATCAAGATTTAAAAAAATGAAGTTTTCCATACCCAAGTTGAATATGAAGTAGCCAATTCATTAAGCACCTTGGTAAATAGAAATTGTCCCCTTGAAGAAATATTTGAACTTTAAATCATGTGCATGAGTCATATAATGTGCACGCCTAAAATTATAAATAAACATAAAATTACATGTTCTTCACTAATTTATATTTTTAAGGATGAAAATTTTACTTTAATCTCTTTTTATTTTTTGAATTGTTGGAAATATTATGGAGAGATTTACATCTCTAATGTTTTAAAATTTTGAAATTTTTTATATAATTTTTTCTATTTTCAAAGGAAAAGAATATTATTTTTTTACATAAAAATGAATCTTTTGTATTTTTTTCATATCCTTTTTGCTCAATCTCATAATGGCACATATATTTTGATTATGGAAAAAATATTTTATTTATAGGACATGTCTGGTAATTATGGACCCTATGCATGTTCCATCAGTTCCATTAGACTAGAAAGAATAGTTTAGCACCTCATACATTTATTTTCATGCTTAATCATTTGTAATCTTCATATTTTCAAACATATTATGCTTGTGGGAAAAAGAATCCTTTTTCAAGGCCCACATGTTTGTTTAGGGTCCATGTGTATAAAGATTAAGTGTTTATATAAATATTAAAATTAAGAATTATAAACCTTTTGTTAGTATACAAATTTTAAGAAACAATTGCACATGTATTTTATATATATATATATATATATATATATATATATATATATATAATTTGAGTGGTTTAATGGTTAAGAACATGTGTTTCCTCCTTGAAGGTCACAGGGTCAAATTTGGAGGGAGATAATTCATGTCTCTTGTCCCACAAACAAGGGGGTCTCAAACACCAATTTGATTCTTAGCTTGGCCATGACATAAATTATTGTTTTTAACATTTCCTTTCACAAGTCTTCCAAATATATGTCTCAATGATAAGTGATACGGGTAATAAATACCTACAACATTTCCTTTCACAATTCTTCCAAATATTTGCAATGAATGGATCCAATGTCCAATTGTAAAGGTTGAATGTTAATGGAAAATATGAAGGCCTAAATATAACAAAAGATATTTTATTTAATTTTAAATTCTATATTTGGACTTATAAAGTGACATATAGTTAAATTCTTTTAAATGAAAGTAAAAAAATATCATTATTTTTTTTAATTATGATATATTTGAAAGAAAAATAAATAATAAAACATAATATTATTTTTCCTAATAAACTATATATTTGGAATGAATCGAATCTATTTGTATGCACAATTTCATGAGAGATTAATACATATTTTATTAGGAATGAATCAAATCTATGTGTATGCACAATTTCATGAAAGATATACATGTAGCATATTCAAAATTATCCCGAAGATAGGGATATTGATCAAGATTTTTAAAAATGAAGTTTACCATACCCAATATGAATATAAAGTAGCCAATTCATTAAGCACCTTGGTAAATAGAAATTATCCCCTGAAGAAATATTTGAACTTCAAATAATGTGCATGAGTCATATAATATGTACCCGTAAATTATAAATAAACGGAAAAATTACATGTCCTTCACAAATTTTAAGGATGGAATTTTACCTTAATTTCTTTTGTTTTGGGTGAGATTTTTGAATTGTTGGAAATATCATGGATACATTTGCATCTCCGATGTTTCAAAGTTTTGACATTTTAATATAATTTTTTCTATTTTCAAAGGAAATGAATATTATTTTTTACATAAAAATGAATCTTTTGTATTTTTTCATATCCTCTTTCCTCAATCTCGTAATGACACATATATTGTGTTTATAAAAAAAGAAAATATATTTATAGGACATGTGTGGTGATTATGGACCATGTGCATGTTCCATCGGACTAGAAAGAATAGGTTAGCACCTTATAGATTTATTTTCATGCTTAAATTGTGGTTATGGACACGAGACCCCTCTATCATTTGAAATATTCATATTTTCACATATATTATGCTTATGAAACAAATAATCCCTTTGTAGGGCCCACAAGTTTGTTTAGGGCCCATGTGCATAATCAATGAGCCTTAAAAGTGACTTTTAGTCCCTATTATAATATTGTCACCCCTTGTACCATGTCTAGGGCACTAAGACCCATTAGTGGTTCACAAAATCTTATAACGGTATCGATAGTTTAAGAACAATGAGGGTTGACAAAAACAAAATTTTAATATAAGGGTTAAGCACCATTGTTCCTTGTCCCCAACCCTTTTTAGCATTTACAAGACACATCCAAAGACATTATTTTATAAAAAAAAATCATATATTTAAAACCAAGCATCTAACAATAATATAAGATTCTTTTAAATTAACATGTATTCATAATAGCACAAGACTTTTAAATTTTGGAAAAACAAGTTTAGTTTTTAGTTAATAAATGTCGATGGTTACTCCATTCTTATTAAATACCCAAAGCCAAGTAAAAATTGATTTAACAAAACAAATCACTCTTTTAAAAAAGAGTTAACTATTTGCATGCGAAAGTAATAAAATTGATCCATTTTTCTAAACTATGCTTGGTGCATGCAAGAGTATCATAAATCTATGGAATTCTACTCTTCAAGTTCCTCATAGAAGAATTGAACACAAAGACGATATCTTCCTCCTATAAGTAGTCCACTATTCTATAACTTTAAATATGGGAAAACATAAGTCACTTTGTAAACACCAAGTGAAATCTGGGTGCTTTCTTTATTGAATGATCTGAAAAGAAAATATAATAAAAGTGAATCTATATGAAACAAATCAATGCTGACATTTGTAAGTTTCAAGAAAACAAAATGAAATCTCCAAAGCAATTTTCATATACAAATTATATAATGATTCATAGTTAATATCTAGGTAAGAGAGTATGGTGGAGCATGTGAGGCTTAGAGAACCACATGAAAACAATAAACAAGATGACTTACATCTTGAAATTAAAACCCACTCACATGCACATGCAAGTACAAACAATTACTCACTCACAAGCACATGTTGAGACCTTGTTTATGGTTTTAGAAAATATAGGTAATCATAGTTTTTAAAATGACAAGTACTATCAAAGCTATTATTTTACAAAAAATATTCATATTTTTAGGACGAAGCATTGAAAATAGCATAAGAGTTTTAAATTAAGATTCCTTCATAATAGCATAAGTCTTTTAAATTATGGAAAAATGAGATTATTTTTTAGTTGATAAATCTTAAGGTTTGATGGTTACTCCATGTTTATTGAATACCCAAAGAAAAGTAAAAATCGATTAAAAAAAACTAATCATTCTTTTAAAAAGAATGGAAGCACTCATATATAGAATTAATCACTTGTTTTAGGTGGAAAGCTTGGAGGACATGCAATTCTTCACCCAATTTCCTAAGGGAAGACCTTAGCCAGTTTAAACCTGGAATTCCAAAGATCTTAGAAGTTTGGTAGAACCATAGAAAGGCTAGAGGAAAAACCCTAAAAAATTAAGTCTGGAATCATACTGTACTCTGGAGGAAACCAGTGTTTTAAGTTGGGCGAATTCATAGCCGTTGATTCGAAGAAGTGAGAAGATCTAGAATGTTGGTTGGATGATCCTACCTTTAGAGGAACTAAAATAAGGTAGTATTTGGACTCGAATGGATAGAACCCTGAATCGATGAGGACCGTCGATCTATCATAGAGTGACTCGGGAGAATTTTGGATTGTTGGATCCAGTAAAGAGATTGTCAAACAAAGGGGTCTTTGGAGGCCATGAAGGAGAAATGTAACAAGATACCGACGATAGGAAATCTAAGGACTGTAGATTTTCCATGAGGTATACCAAGAGATCCTATCCGTTGGATCTAGCGATAATTGCTCCGAGGTGGAGGATTTTAAGACCCTCATAGGAAACATGCCTTAAACGTGAAGATCACAGAGTCTATAAGATCATATGAAAAAGGGTCATTTAAACCGTCAAAGAGTGTGTGGTTGTTCGAACCGTCGAAGAGTGTGTGTTCATTCGAACTGTCGAAGAATGTGTGGTCGAAGTAGTTTATAAAGTTGAAGCAGAGATGCTCCAAGGAGGTAGGGACTCTGAGAACAAAGGGATGACCATTGATTCGTATGTGGGAGAGATTTATGGAAAGTAGATTCCATATATATCTACAAAAGGAAGCTTCCATATATGCACACTTATAGGGAGGCAAACTTCCATGAATGTGAATTTACTGACGATAACTATCATATATGCACATTTATAGAAGTGAGCATATATGGAATTTGTCTTCTATAAATCTTCATTTACAGACAAAAGCTTTCATATATGCACATATGAGAAAGTGTGCATATATGGAAGTCTCCTTCCATAAACGCGCATTTATGGATGACAACTTTCATATATGTTCATATATGAAAGTGGGCTTCCCTATATGTGTGTTTCTGTATATGCACATATAAGGAATCCAACTTTAATATATGTGCATATATGGAAGTGACCAACTTTCGTATATGCGCATATACATAAGTCGACCACTTCCCTATATGTGCATATATAGAATTCGACCACTTTCTTATATGCACATATATGAATGTGGTCGGCTTCCATATATGCGCATACATGAAAGCCGGCCATTTTCGTATATGCACATATACGAAAGTGGTCAGATTCTGTATATGCGCATATACGAAAGTCATCAACTTTCATATATGTGTCATATATGCACATATACAGAAGTTTATCACTTCTATATATGCGCATATACTAAAGTTGACCACTTCTGTATATGCACATATACAAAAATGGTCAGATTTCATATATGCGCATATAAGGAAGCCAACCAAATTCATATATATGCATATACGCAAGTGGTCGACTTTTGTATATGTGCATATAGGGAAGTGGTTGACTTCCATATATGCGCATATATGAATGTTGGTCACTTTCGTATATACACATATACATAATTGGTTGGCTTTTGTATATGCACATATATGAAAGTGGTCAGTTTTCATATATGTGCATATACAAAAGTCAACCACTTATGTATATGCTCATATGTGGAAGCTGGCCACTTCTATATATGTGCATATGCATAAGTGTTCAGCTTCCGTATATGCACATATACGAAATCCATATATGAAAGTGGTCGACTTCCATATATGCACATATACAAAATCTCATCACTTCCATATATGTGTATATACCGAAGTGGTTGACTTCAGTATATGCGCATATACGAAAGTGGGCCTCTTCTGTATATGCGCAATGCACATATTCAAAAGTGGTCGTCTTCGATATATGGCTACATTCGGTATATGCGCATATACAAAATCCAATCACTTATATATATGCACATATATGGAAGTGGTCAGCTTCCATATATGTGCATATACAGAAGTTTCATGCTTTCGTATATGCGCATATTCGGAAGCGGGCCACTTCTTTATATGCGCATATACGGAATCCGACCACTTCCATATTTTCACGTTGGCTTCGGTATTATATGGTCATCTTCCATCTATGTGCATATACAAAATCTTACCACTTGCCTATATGTGCATATATAGAAGACGACCATTTGCGTATATGCGCATATACGAATGCAGTCGGCTTTCGTATATGGCATATACGGAATCCAACCATTTTCATATATGTACATATACGAAAGTGGTCAACTTTTTTATATGTGCATATACAGAAGCCAACAATTTTCGTATATGCACATATATTAAAGTTGTTTTGAAAGGGGAGGGAATGTTAGTGTCTGACCCTAAGCCCTCATATACAAATGTGGTCGGCTTTTTTATATTCTCATTTACGGAAGTGGTTGGCTTCCATATATGTGCATAGATGGGAGACGACCATATACCAAAGCCAACGTGCAAATATGAAAGTGGTCGGCTTCCGTATATGTGCATATACAGAAGTGGCATGCTTCTGTATATGCACATATACGAAAGAGGGGCACTTTCGTATATGCACATATATGGAAGTCGACCACTTCCATATATGTGCATATATAGAAGTGATTGGATTTTGTATATGCACATATATCGAAGTTGGCCATATACCAAAGCCGACCACTTTCATATATGTGCATTTCCTATATACGAAAGTGGCCCACTTTCGTATATGTGCATACATGAAAGTTGAAAACTTCCGTATATATGAATATATGGAAGTGATGGGCTTCTGTATATGCACATATATGGAGGTCGACCACTTTCATATATGGATTTCGTATATTTTCATTTATGGAAGCCGACCACTTATGTATATGCACATATACGGAAGTGGCCAACTTCCACATAAGAGCATATATGGAAGTGGTCGACTTTTATATGCACATATAGGAAAACTAACCACTTTCATATATGTGCATATACAAAATCCAACCAATTTTGTTTATGTGTATATACATAAGTGACCAACTTTCGTATATGCGCATATACGGTAGTCGACCATTTCCCTATATGTGCATATACAGAAGTTGAACACTTGCGTATATGCGCATATATGAATGTGGTCAGCTTCCGTATTTGCGTATATACAAAATCCGACCATTTTCATTTATGCACATATACGGAAGTGGTCAACTTTGTTATATGTGCATATACGGAAGTGGTCAGCTTCCGTATATGCGCATATATGGAAGTGGTCAACTTTCGTATATGCGTATATATGGAAGTTAAACACTTCTGTATATGCACATATATAGAAGCTGACCACTTCTGTATATGCACATATACGGAAGCCGACCACTTCTGTGCATATACAGAAGCCGACCACTTCCGTATAAGCACAAATACAAAAATGTTCGGCTTTCGTATATGCACATATATGGAACTTGGCCACTTCTGTATATGCACATATATGGAATATGACCACTTCTGTATATTCACATATACGGAAGTGGTCATATTCCATATGTGCACATATACAAAAGTGGTCAAATTCCATATATGTGCATATACGAAACATATACGAAAGTTGACCACTTTCATATATGCGCATATACAGAAGATGACCACTTTCGTATATGCACATATATGGAAATGGTTGTCTTTCATATATGCACATATGTGGAAGCCGACAACATTCATATATGCTCATATACACAAGTGGTCGACTTCTATATATGCGCATATAGGGAAGTGGTCGACTTCTGTATATGCACATATATGAAGGTTGGTCACTTTCGTACATGCACATATATGAAAGTTGGATTATGTATATGAACATATACAAAAACATGCATATAGAAAATCCCACATGCATATAGCGAAGCCCACTTCCATATATGCACACATATGAAAGTTGTCATCCGTAAATGCACATTTACAGAAGGAGACTTCCATATATGCACGCTTCTGAATATGCGCATATATGGGAGCTTTCGTATGTAAATGCACATTTACAAAAGACGAATTCCATATATGCTCAGTTCTGTAAATGTGCATATATGACAATTGTCGTCAGTAAATGCACATTCATGGAAGTCAACTTCCCTATAAGCACACATAAATGGAAGCTTCCTTTCATAAATATATATGGAAGTTTCCTTCCGTAAATGCACATTTACGGAAGGTGGCTTTCGTATATGCACACTTTCGTAAATGCACATTTATGGAACCTCCCCAGAGGAAAGATATTAAGGGAATACAGATTCTTCAAAGGTGGAGTCGCTAGATGAGTTTTAATAAGAGCTCATCAAAGGAGGAAGGGGAACGTCCTTCAAGTGGTTTCATGAGGAAATCTAGGGAAATGTTTTGGGATATCTTGTCAAAGTGTCGTTATTTTTAGGAAGAGGGTTCAAAATTCTCCCCAACAACGATGCCAAAATGTTATCACATGAATTGTAGGTTAGGAAAATCCTGACCAAACCGCAATATGGCGAAAAATAAGAGAACATGACCCAAACCACAATATGGCAACAAATAAGAGAAAAAATATCCATTGTCATCTCATATAGGTAATCCTGTCACTTTAGAGGTGAAGTGATCACCTCAAGGGGAAAATATCAGGTGACCCTAGGGGAAAATGAGAAGGAAAAATATACTTATGAATGGATTCCCCTATAAGTCAAGTTTCTATATGGAAATAGGTTTGGAAACAAGTCTCAATAGTAGTCAATGGTTTCAAAGTCTTTGAGTACATGAGAAAATTGTTTGTACGTTCCTGAGGGGACCTCTTTCTAAGTCATGTGGATTAGGTTTCATGTATGGGGGGAAATGTTTTTGGAATAGGGTTCATAGCATACAAGGGGTTGTAGTGTCTCATTTATGGTTACCTTTGTAGAGGGTGTGTTTCACCTTCATTTTCAATGCAACCTTTTTCCAAGCCCATTTATTTCCTTTTATTCTTTTAGGATGTTTCCATGTTGAAGCCAAGGTGGGGCTTCTACCTAAGCATTACAAACAATGCCAACCTTGACTCTACCTTGGTCATATTATGCTTCCCCAAGTTGAAAACATGTGTGGGGATTCTACCTAAGCATTAAAAATAGTTCCCACACATGTTCCACCTTGGTTGGAATTTTGTTATTAGTCATTTTTCACATGTCCCATAAGCTTCTTATGAGAGACATTTCATTGTCCTCGATATCCCTGGGAGAGTATATAGAAGTTTAATGATTGGATTTTATCTTTTTCCAAATACAAGCCTCTTGGCCTTCAACCCCTTCTTCCCATGAAAGGAGAGACAACCCCTTCTTGGGTCAGTATACCCGAAAATCCCAAAAGGTGAGGAGATGAGGGGATGAAGTGTGGAAATTGACAAGTATGGTCGGGAATAACACAGCTCATTAAGAGGTATTACCAGTATAAAACCTATCCCTAAGGGTGACCCACTTTATATGGTGCAATGTCAACCACCAAAGTAAAACGGGGCAAAGAGCATAATGTCCAAGCAAATGTTACATAATCAAAGCAGTAATAGATGCAACAAACTCAAATGCCTCAAATATTGAAATGACACTCACCATAATACCTAATTTGAACCTCATGGAGCAAGACCCAATGTATTATGTAGGCCAATTGATGTGGTGGATATGATATACTGACAAATCATTCTTCAACATCTAATGGTCATTGGACCCGGTCTTCCCATGACTATGATTTATGCCAATGTCTCTATACACTCAATGTTTACTCTGCTCTCAATCATCCATCTCACTTTATAACAAATGGGACACATAGAATCTACGATTGATATTAAATCTCTCCCGCGTATGAATCAATGAGAATCCCTTTGTTCCTAGAGTCCCTCCGTCCTCGGAGAATCTCCACTTCGACTCTATTAACTACTCCAACCACACACTCTTTGACGATTTGAATGAACACACACTCTTTGACGGTTCAAAATACTCGTGTTCATCTGATCCTACAGACTCTGTGATCTTCACGGTTAAGGAATGTTGTCTATGATGGTCTTAAAATCCTCCACCTCGAATCAATTCTTGCTAGATCCAACATATAGGATCTCATGGTATACCTCATGGCATATTTTCAGTCCTCATGTTTCCTATCATCATACTCCTTTTACATTTCTCCTTCATGGCATCCCATGACCCCTTTGTCTGACAATCTCTTTGCTGGATCCAACAATCCAGAATTCTCCTGAGTCACTCTTCGATAGATCGATGGTCCTCATCGATTCAGGGCTCTCTCCATTGGAGTCCAAATAATACCATACTTTAGTTACTCCAAAGGTAGCATCATTCGACCAACAGTCTGGATCTTCTCACTTCGTTGAATCAACGGTTGTGAATTCACCCAACTTAAAACATTGGTTTCCTCCATAGTACGGTATGATTCTAGACTTAATTTTTCATGGTTTTTCCTCTAGCCTTTATAAGGTTCTACCAAAATTCTAAGATCTTTGGAATTCCATGTTTAAAATGGCTAAGGTATTCTCTTAGGAAATTGGGTGAATAATTGCATGTCCTCCAAGATTTCCACCTAAAACAAGTGATTAATTATGTATATACACACTTCCATTCTTTTTAAAAGAATGATTAGTTTTTTTGAATCAATTTTTACTTTGCTTTGGGTATTCAATAACATGGAGTAACCATCAAACCTTAAGCTTTATTAACTAAAAACTAATCTCATTTTTCCATAATTTAAAAGACTTGTGTTATTATGAAAAAATATTAATTTAAAAGACTCTTATGCTATTGTCAATGCTTCGTCCTAAAAATATGAATATTTTTTGTAAAATAATAGCTTTGATAGTACCTTGTCGTTTTAAAAACTATGATTACCTATATGTTCTAAAACCATAAACAATGTCTCAACATGTGCTTGTGAGTGAGTAATTGTTTGTACTTGCATCTGCATGTGAGTGAGTTTTACTTTCAATACGTAAGGTGTCTTGTTTATTGTTTTCATGTGGTGCTCTAAGTCTCACATGCTTCACCATACTCTCTTGCCTAGATATTAACTATGAATCATTATATAATTTGTATATGAAAATTACTTTGCATATTGCATTTTATTATTTGATATAGATTCACTTTTCTTTTCTTTTGAGATCATTTGATAAAGAAAGCACCAGGATTTCACTTGGTGTTTACAAACTGACTTATGTTTTCCCATATTTAAAGTTATAGAACAATGGACTACTTATAGGAGGAAGATATCGAATTTGTGTTCAATTACTCTACGAGGAACTTGAAGAGTAGAATTGCATAGATTTATGATACTCTTGCATGCATAAAACATAGTTTCAAAAAATGGATTAGTTTTATTACTTTCGCATGCAAATAGTTAACTCTTTTTTAAAAGAGTGAATGGTTTTTTTCAATCAAGTTTTACTTGGCTTTGGGTATTTAATAAGCATGGAGTAACCATCGACATTTATTAACTAAAAAATAAACTTGTTTTTCCATAATTTAAAATTCGTGTGCTATTATGAATAAATCTTAATTTAAAAGACTCTTATACTATTGTTAGATGATTGGTTTTAAATATATGAATACTTTTTATAAAACAATATTTCCGGATGTGTCTTGTAAATTCTAAAAAAGGTCGGGGATAAGGAATAATGGTGCTTAACCCTTATATTAAAATTTTGTTTTGTCAACCCTCATTGTTCTTGAACTATCGACACCATTATAGATTTTGTGAACCACTAATGGGTCTTAGTTCCCTAGACATGGTCCAAGGGGTGACACTATTATATTAGGGACTAAAAGTCACTTGTAAGGCTCATTGATTATGCACATGGGCCCTACAAAGGGATTATTTGTCCCATAAGCATAATATATTTGAAAATATGAAGATTTCAAATGATAGAGGGGTCTCGTGGTTATAGACACAGTTTAAGAATGAAAATAAATGTATGAGGTGATAACCTATTATTTCCAATCCGATGGAACATGCATAGGGTCCATAATCACCACAGATGCCCTATAAACGAAATATTTTTTTCATAAACACAATATATGTTCCATTATGAGATGGAGGAAAGAGGATATAAAAAAAAATACAAAAGATTTATTTTTATGTAAAAAATAATATTCATTTCCTTTGAAGATAGAAAAAATTATATAAAAATGGCAAAACTTTAAAACATTGGACATGTAAATCTCTCCATGATATTTCCAACAATTCAAAAATCTCACCAAAAAAAAATAAATTAAGGTAAAATTCCATCCTTAAAAGGATAGATTTGTGAAGGACATGTAATTTTTTTGTTTATTTATAATTTACGGGTACATATTATATGAATCATGCACATTATTTAAAGTTCAAATATTTCTTCAGGGGATAATTTCTATTTACCAAGATGCTTAATGAATTGGCTACTTCATATTCAACTTGGGTATGGAAAACTTCATTTTTTAAAATCTTGATCAATATCCCTATCTTCGGGATAATTTTGAATATGCTACATGTATTAATCTTTCATGAAATTGTGCATGCACATAGATTCGATTCAGTCCTAATAAACTATGTATTAATCTCTCATGAAATTGTGCATACAAATTGTTATCACTCCAAGAGTCACCCTAGACTATAGATCAGGTAAGCTTGGTAACATACAAGAATTCAAATTTTGATCTTGAAAGATAATCTTTAAAGTCACAAGGATTTGACCATAAGGACAATCAAATTCATCTACTATACACATTCCCAATTGTATCCTTCAACAAAAGTGGCCTTAGCAAATTCAAATCAGACAACAGGCTTGATAAAAGACTGAGAAAAAGGAAAATTGTCATCTAAACTGTCATAGATACTTCCAGCACTTTAAGACAGTCAACTCACAGTAAAAATCTGTGTATTAACAAATTTTACATCACCAATGCAAAGAAAAAAGACCTCATTCAATCATTGTATGAATAAGAAGAAAAGTAAATCAGTCACTGATTAAACAATAGTACACAGAGGAGAAACAAGAAATGAAAAGGAAAACCTAATCTCCATTGATAAGCAATCATAAGTCTGAAAAAGTACAAAGAAAGGAAAAAGAACACTATGATAACCACTATGAATTCCTCTAGGTCAAAAGGACCCTTTCCCCTAGCTCAATCTAACCCTTTATCAGACTTACAATATTTTTTTTTTAACTTTTTATGTCAGTGACGACACTATCATTCGAATAATCATCCTATCATAGGATTTGTGTTCCCTCAAAATGGAAAGGCAACATGTGGATAATAGAAGATATCTAAAATGCTAGAAATAAGGGTAATGTTGGCCATGCCCCTAAAATCTCTTTATGATGATGAATTGTACCTTTCGAGCACTTCTCCCTTCGACATGTGGCCTTCCAGCTCATAATTGATCTTCTAGCAACTAGAAAGATCCATCAAACACCTGGCAGCAACTTACTCTCTTGAAACCTCTAGAACAGGAATTCGCAACACATTTTGTAGCAGATTTTGTAGCGAACTTTCCATAGATTTATGAAAATATCCTTTAATTGTTGACTGTCTTCTATATTATTCTTTTTCATTCTGACTCTTCAGTTTCTTTTGGAGTGTTCTGGAAGCATGAGTCAACCAGTCTTTAATATTTAAATGAATATTATTTATGTGCACCTAAGAATATTGTTGAATCTTATTTATCTCAGATTGTAGTAGAGCTTTGTACGTTTCAGATATGAACATTTAATATTGACATTGTCCAAGGTTTCAGAAGCCATGCGCTGCATTTGGATTGGTCAAGAGAACTACTAGTTTCTATACTCAATATTTTTTGCCTGGCGTTTGCAACAAATCTCTCTCTTTGCTTCTTTCTTGTTAAACAAAACAATTTGCTACCTGGAGAGTAACAATGACACTATGATTGTGTTTGATTTTGATCACACCATCATAGACTATGACAGTGATCCATGGGTCATCGAGCAGCTTGGATCCACTCATCTTTTCTGGTCTTTGCTCCCCACTCTTCCATGGAATACTCTCATGGTAAGAAACTATTATAAACTTTTCCAACTCTGACAAATTTATGTATAAACCCTCTTGATCCAGAAATGATAAGAGTAGTAAAATCCACCTTCTCCATGGGGTGAGTGATGTTATTATTGTTACACATTATTTTGGTCACCTCAGTGATCACTTGACAACATGTGTTAATGTGAAAATATTAAAATAAGACTTTCTCCATGGGAAAAGTGATTTGCTTTCCTACTTCAAAAACCATGTCAAGGAAGGTCGTCGCACCCTGCCATATGCATGGGGTGCAACGATGGCTGATCATCTCACTCTGCCCTAAACCTAGATTGTGATGTCGTCACATGATACTCGTACATAGGGTGAGATGATGCTTAAAGCATAGGAAATGTCAAATTTAATGAATGTTATAGAAGGGAATCTTCTAGAAGATGAGGTGGCCTCCTATTGGTTTGGATCTTACTCACTTCTCTAATTTGGTGGGATCATTTTAATCTCCTCATCCATCTCTCTTTCACACTATATAAATGGGGGATATCTCATGGAAAAATCTAAGGTTGAATAGGCTAAGATTTTTATGGAGAGTTATACTTCGAATTATGCTTGAGAGCTTTTCTTTAGTTCTTCAATTCAGATTGTGGATATTCTTCATTCAAGGCATTGGAGAAAAGGCATGTGTGTTGAAGCAAAGATCCATCGAAAGGGGGCCTTGAAACATCAAGGCATGGGTTGTATTGTCCACTTTCTATTCATTTAATACAGTAATGCATTTCTTCCCTATATAACCATCTCGTCTTCTATTGTATAATTCCTTGATCATATACATAGACTTCATTAGAATACGTATATCTTTGTTTTCCCTCTTTGTTGGTTTGTGATTCTCAGAAAGGCTTACTATTTTGCAAACTCAAGGAAGGAGCTAAAAATAAGACACGAGTGAGGACAAACATCATTTAAAAGGTATGACACTTGTAACTCATTAAACTAGTTTATATGATGATGAAGTTTAAGGCGAAGTGTGTGTTCTGTTATGTTTTGTTCTAGCTTTCCATGGAAGCTAGGGAGATTTGTTTGTGTCCGCACTTACCGATTAATCCGATAACAAAATTGGTGACCATACTTGGGATATGACTTCCTTTTGTTTTTTTTCCTCTTATTTGCTTTTAGCCTCCCTACTTTTGGTCAAATTCATTCTTTGAGTTTGTGGGTGATCCATCTAGACTCCCTGGGTCTGAAGGTTCAGTAAGAATTTTTGTCTTTCTTTCCATTTTCCTTTAGTTGCAGAGATCGTCACACTGTACTATATAGATAGACCATGATGATCCTCTGATGTCACACTCTACTAGTGCATACCAGTGTGACAACGTCACACTATACCCTATTGGAAGCATTCAACGACCCTAGATCAGCGCACTGTGCTCCACTGTCACCTGCGACGATTCCTGTAACAATTGTTGGAGATAGCCAATTTTTCTTTTTTCACCCAATTTTGCCTCAATTTACTGGGATGAACTTCTGACACCATTGATTGATTGATTTATAAGTTTGAATGTTGCATTTGATTTAGTTTTGGAAATTGAAATTTTTTCTTTGTAAATTTTGCAAGTTTTGATTTTGATTTTTTGTCACAAGGGTATAATCTCTAGATCTTGGTCTTGAGTGTTTGTTTGACAAAGAATCCTTGATTTATTTGAAGTTTTGGATTGTTTTTACTTTCTGGATTGTTCATTGATTGAGAAACATTTGTGTTTTCATTTGACAAAAGAATTTCCTATCATTTCATTTTTGTCTACATTATGAGTTTTATTTGGGAATCGTGTTGAGAATGTGTTAATTTTCTTGGATTACGCTTTCTTTTCTTCATTACATATCTGATATGATTTGAGAAAGAAAGAACTGAAGTCATTCTTCTTTTTAGTGATATTTAAGAAGAAAATTGTTGCATTCAAAATATTTGTTAAATGAGAAAATTGGAAAATTTTGTTGCTTTTGATTATTTGGGATTTTGTTCATTCAAAAATTGAGAAACTGTGTTTTGTAGATTTTGTATTTCAAAAAGAGATACCTTCTCCCTGTTGTAATTAGAGTTCATCAAATTGAAAGATTGAATAATCATCTCGTCTTTCATTTTATTGGGTCAAGGTCACATACATCATCAGTTTCATTTTTGTTTCCCTTTTGAGTAAACAACAACCTTTAAAACTCAGCGTAATTTTAAAATTTATTAGCAAAATTTTATTTTATAAAAATTATCTTCACCAACATTAGCTAGGATAGTGCTTTGGAATAGGTTGTAAGGAACACTCTCCAAAGAATCAAAACACAAAATAGTATCTTGTGATAGGGAGAGTTCAAATCCACTTGCTGCATTTTTCCCTGGGAAGCCCTTCTGATCTGAAAATGATGAAGACTTGTATTCTAGAAAATATTTGCAAGTTTTAATTCAAGTGTTCTTATGCAAATGGATCAAGTTTGCAAACACAAATTTTATAGAAATAACACATTCAATATGCATATAAACAACAACAAATAACAGTGAATAGAAAACACATACCACAACAAATGATAAAGGAGTTCACCCCTCTATTGGGCTACATCTCCTGGTCTAGCTTCCAATGGATATTTTGTATTATTTTCTCAAAGTGATAAAATATATGATTTATAATGCTCAAAATTCCAAATAGATGGCTCCAATGGCTTCAGAACGTCCAAAAACACCTAGCTGGGCATTTTCAACACCTCGTTTGGCCAAAAATTGAAGAAGATAGGCTTCCTTGAAGTTCCCCTTCAAAACTTGTTGTCTCTAGATTGCCAAAATGCACCTCTGTCTCCTCAACCTAGCCCCGACGCGCATATTTGTGTGAAAACTTAGCACCCGGCGCAACCGCAAAACGGTGTGAACTGTAGGATGGTTAGGGCACGCCCAACCCCTAACCACCAAGTTCGTGGGCACATGGGCCACCATATTACCGCGCGCATATACAAAAAGGGATACGTTTTAAAACCATATGGTAACGGTCGGAGGGCGCGTGCGTCGGTGGTTCCATAGCATACACATATGACCGTGGGCCGGGGCTAAGCCCCGGCCCAGACTGCGCACCCATTTCAAATCAATTCAAATTTAAATAAAATTAAAAAGGTATAGTGGTAAGAACCATATGGGTGGCACGCCGGTGGGGCGACCCTTCCCAAAGATTTACCCCTGCCCAGAGGTCGTGGGGTCGAATCCTGCCAACAACATAAATTTTAACCATAGCCAGGGTGACACGTGGCGGCCATTGATTGGGCCACGTGTCAGCATTCCATTCGCCACCAATGCCACGTGTCAAGAAATGGTTCACCGTCCAACTGCCAACCAACACTTGCCACATGTAGTACATCCCTACCAACTCAGCCCTGCCACATGTCGTACGGCCCTGCCACGTCAACATCCATATGGACTGTACGAACTGTACAGTCAGCACATTTTTTTTTGCCTGTTTGACGATTTGAACAGAACGCAATATGATGCAGGAGCATCATGACTACCAAAGCAAGCATGGAGCCAATGCATGTGTTTTTAAACACATGACATATAAGATTGATAACTCTTTTTGAATTTTCATTAAAGATGAAGTGCCACATCCTTCAAGGAAACATTTATGAAGGAGCGCCTGTTGTATTGTATCAAACCTCGAGCCTTACGCTCTTGTTTGAAGTAGATAGGAGGCATTTAGTAGATTTAATGCTGGTAGATAGGATTTTTATTTCTAGATTAGATAGTTTAGAGATTCGAGAGGGAAAATGGATATAGACACCCTCCTTTGTACATTGTAACATTATTCAGAAGCATTCAGAAGAGAAGAGCAAACTAAGAACTTGTGAAGAACACCCATGTACAGATGTTGAATTAATAGAATGAAATTTTGATTCAAACTCATGACTAGTGTTGTTTCTTTGTGTATGTGGTTTATGTGCTCATGAATGTTTGTTTCTAGTTATTCATTTTCTTTGTATATGCGGTGCATGTGATTTCAGGGTTTAAACTGAAGTCTGAAATAAAAGAGAATTATTTTCAATTGTTTCTCTATCTGAGCCAGGAGATTCCTGCAAAGAGTGCAGTCGAATTCATCCGCAAGGAGTGCGTTGATGAGGGTCGATGGTTTAACTTTTGTTCTTGATTGCCCATAAGTGGAAGTGGGTCATTGCAACTGTGCAAGGAGTGTATAGGTTGGATGAAGAATAAGTATCAGTTGTTAAATCTGAGCAAAGGAATTTAGAGACTACTGTTGTAGGAGTTGCACAGAGTCTGAGTGTTCAACACTTGAAGTTATTGAACTTCGAGCGCAAGGAGTGCGCGTAAGTTCCACTGAAGGAATAAGAGTTGGAAAGCTCAAGGAGGGGTAACACCTTCGTGATATCGATGGAAGGGAGCACAGGAGGTTTTTGCCGAAGAAGATTCGAGCAGGAGTTGTGAGCGCAGGCTTGGAGAGAAAGCGCTGAGAAGGAACACTTAGCCTTCTCAAGAAATCTCGCGGAGGAGAATTGATGGTCAGGATTCATCAAGGAAAACAACGAAATCCCGTCCATCGTCAGATCTGGGAAAGTTGCGCATCGGTTAAGCCTTAGTGTGCAGGGGAGGAGCCTGAGAGTCATCAGGACTCAACTCATCAGAGGATCGGAGTTCCAGAGACAAGAGTCTCGTGCCTAAAATCGCGACCAGCAATTTCTCGAAAGGATCTCAACCGTTGATTGCAGCAGGGTTACGTGGCAAGAGATCCCAAGGGTCGGGAATCAGAGAATTGGGATTTCGGAGATAGGGACTTTGCACGTTGAAATCGTGATTAGCGATTTCCCGATGCGATTGAAGACGTTGATCCGTAGGATGCGTGTCCAAGGATCCAGGGGAATCAGAGTTCGGCATTTCGGGGTTTCCGAGGACAGAGGAACCGTCACCCCAGGAATCGCGATATCGCGAAACGTGATATCCCGACAGTCAGAGTTGTGGGCCCCAGAAGGTGTGATAGGGGAAAAGTGTCATCACGGATCGGGGATTGGGAATCCTTGAGGCGAGAAATTCGCTACCTCGCAAAGGGCGATTTCTCGACGGAATAATTCTCGACAGAAGCAAGGAAGGCGTAAGTGAATATTTCATCGGGTTTTGGGAATTGTGAGACCCGAGTGCAAGACTCGCGACCACGCAAGGTCCGATTTCCTGATAAGATAAAGGGAGATCACCACGATCATTCTATGGGTACAGAAAACTTCCGACAAAGGAGTTGAAGAGCATTTTAGCTCTTCGGGCCTAAGGAAAAGAAGGTCCTGGTGGAAGCGGACGTGCTCTGTGGAGTGCGGTCTGCGACAGAGTGGTATCAGAGCAAGAAAATCTCTCTGTTCTCTGTAGCAGAGGAGGAAGAAAATTCACCATGCCGCCCAGAAGAGAAAGATAGTCACTTGAACCCGAGGATAGGGAGGTGAGAAGAAGGGGCAGACAAGTAGCTAATCCAGAGATGGAGAGGCAGATACGAGATCTTCGAGCGAGGCTGGAAGAGATGGAGACAACTCAAAGATGCGGAGTTGGTGCAGGGGATCTTAGTGATTCCGAAGTTGAAGAGGAAGCTGGACATGAAGAAGAATTTGCAGCTGAAGATGCAGCCAATGAGCGGTTAATTAAGGCTATCACTCGAATGAGTTCAAAGAAAAAAATGGACATTCCAACTTACGAAGGAAGTCTGGATGCAGAAGAGCTGTTGGATTGGATTAGAGCTCTTGACACCTACTTCGATTATGAGGATATCGAAGAGGAAAAAAAGGTAAGGCATGCTGTCATGAAATTGAAAGGACATGCATCATTATGGTGGGATGAGCTTTAGGCAGATAGACGTTCCAAGGGCAGGCAAAATATCAAAAGCTGGGATCGAATGATTGCGAAGATGAAGGCAAAGTTCATCCCAAGGGACTATCAAATCACACTGTTAAGGAGAATGCAGAACCTGAGACAGAAGTTTATGACGGTGAAGGAGTATACCGAGGAATTCTATGGGCTCAATATCAGAGCAAGTCATCGGGAGAGTGATGATGAAAAATTATCCAATTATATGAATGGCTTAAGATACGATATCCAGGACGATATGAGTATGACAACCATCAGAACGGTGGAGGATGCATATCAGATGGATTTGAAAGCTGAGGAAAAGCTGAGCCGTAAGCCAGCACAGCGAGGCCGAGGCAGAAGTCAGCCCAAGGGTAAATCAGTTGCCCAGGATAAATACCAAAAGTCCAAGGAGGAGTGGAAGAGACCTCAGGGTAAAGTTGAAAGAGGTGGAACCTCACAGTGAGGGCCACATGCTGAACAAAGAAGGTAGAAAAATGATCAGCGAGGAGATTATGCTGATGCAAACACTCTTCCTCGTACTAGAGGATGAGGTAGAGGAAGAGGAGGAATCATCACATGCTACACATGTGGGAAGAATGGGCACAAAGCAGTTGATTGTCCAGATAGGAAAAAGGATGAAGGAGAAATGCACATCGTCGAGGCATAGAGGCGAAATGTTGAAGCAGAAGACACAGAAGATGGAAGGTCATTGATGATGCATAAAGTTCTCTTAACACCCGAGAAGGAGGTGGAGGACACAGCTCAAAGAAGCAGACTGTTCAGAACCGCATGCAAGACCAAAGACAGGAAATTAAAAGTTATCGTGGACAATGGTAGCACCGATAATCTCATTTCAACCGATATGGTGGAGAAACTAGAGCTGGAGACGACTGATCACCCAAGTCCATACAAAGTTTCATGGCTAAAGAAGGGACATCAGGTGAGTGTCACTAAACAATGCTTAGTTGACATTAAAATAGGGGGATATAATGACAAGATTTTATGTGATGTCATTCCTATGGATGTTTTCCATTTACTGCTGGGAAGACCATGGAAGTATGATAGAAACATGATTCATGATGGGAAAATGAATACGTATACAAAGAATGGGAGAACACACATGTTACTTCCCATAAACGATAAGGAGGTAAAGCCGGAAGTGAACAACAGGGTACTTCTCATGAGTGGGAAGGAGCTTCTTACAGAAGTTAAGAAGAAAGAAGATCCACAATTCTTTGTGGTCAGAAAGCCAAAAATCATTTTGACCAGCACAAGAGTGGATGATTTTCCGGAAGAAATTCAGGAGCTACTTGAAGAGTTCACTGACATTGTGGTAGACGAATTACCTCATTCGTTGCCGCCAATGAGGAGCATAAGTCACCACATAGACCTTGTACCGGGAGCTAGTTTGCCAAACAAATTTGTGTACAGGTTGATGCCTCAGGAGAACGAAGAGGTTAAAAAGAAGGTCCAGGAGTTATTGGACAAGGGATTGGTTAGGGAAATTTTGAGTCTGTTTGTCATTCCAACGATACTCAGCCTAAAGAAAGATGGAGGCTGGAGAATGTGTACGGATTCCAGAGCCATTAACAAGATCACCATCAGGTATAGGTTCCCATTGCCAAGAATGGATGACTTGATGGACTGTTTAAGTGGAGCCAATTATTTTTCAAAGGTCGATTTGAAAAGTGGATACCATCAAATTCGCATGAGGGAAGGCGATGAGTGGAAGACAACCTTCAAGACCAACGCAGGGTTGTACGAATGGCTAGTCATTCCGTTTGGCTTAACGAATGCGCCGAGTACATTCATGAGGCTGATGAATGAAGTGTTGAAAGAATTCATAGGTAATTTTGTCATTGTTTATTTATATGACATCTTGATTTTCAAAAAAACGAAGGCATAACATCTAAAGCATTTAGCTGCAGTAATGAGAAAGCTACAGCAAGAGAAGTTGTTGATCAATGTGAGGAAATATTTGTTTATGAAGACAAAACTCATTTACTTGGGGTTTGTCATATCGGCAAATGAATTCAAGATGGATCCAAGTAAAGTGGAGGCAATAAAGAATTGTCCATCACCAAGAAATGTTTTCGAGGTGAGAATTTTTCATGGACTGGCGAGTTTCTACAGGAAATTCATCCGAAATTTTAGCAGAATCAACGCAACAATGATGGACATAGTAAAAAAAAAGCATAAATATTTTCATTGGACCGAAGAGGATGAGAAAAGCTTCAATCTGTTGAAGCGGAAGATCATAGAGCAACCAGTGTTGGTGTTGCTAGATTTCCGAAAGACGTTCCAGGTGAAATGTGATGCGAGTGGCTTTGCCATAGGAGCGGTCTTCAGTCAGGATGACAGACCAATTGCTTATTTCAGAGAGAATCTAAATGAGGCAAAGGAAAAATACTCCACATATGATAAAGAATTTTATGCCATCATACAGGCATTGAAAAAATGGAGACACTATTTGATTCCAAGGGAATTCATTTTATATAGTGATAATCATGCATTGCAGTATGTAACTCAGCAGGAGAAATTAAATCAGAGGCATGTTAAATGGGTAGAATACATGCAGAATTTTACATTTGTTATCAAACATATTTCAGGTACTGCTAACAAAGTGGTTGATGCTTTGAGCAGGAAATGTTTGTTGTTGCAGGAGTTCAAAGTCAAGACTTTAGGTTTTGATGATCTCAGGGAGATGTACGCAGGTGACGCAAATTTTGCAGAAGCATATGGAGCAGCTGAGAACCCAGTTCTCAAAGATAGAAGTCAGTGGATAGATTACATGATCCAAGATGGATTACTGTTCAGAGGAAATCAATTGTGTATTCCGAATTTCTCCATGAGGGAGAACTTGTTGAAAGAAAACCACGGTGGAGGATTAGCAGGGCACTTTGGCCACGACAAGACATACACAAAGTTGAGCGAGTCATACTTTTGGCCAGGGATGCGGTCAGAAGTTAAAAGGTTTGTTGACAGGTGCAGAATTTTCCAACATTCTAAAGGCAGAAAACAGAATGCAGGCCTTTATCAGCCATTTCCCATACCAGAAAGGCCATGGGAGGCGATCAACATGGATTTCATACTAGGATTGTCGAGGACGCAAAGAGCACATAATTTGATCTTTGTGGTGGTTGACAGGTTTTCAAATATGGCACATTTTATCCTGTGTCATAAGACCAGCGATGCGACCCACATCGCAAATTTATTTTTCAGGGAGATCGTTAGGCTTCATGGTTTACCCAAAAGCATTGTATCGAACAGGGATACGAAATTTATTGGACATTTATGGAGGACACTCTGGAAGAAGATGGGAACTAACTTAATGTTTAGTTATGCCTATCATCCACAGATAGATGAGCAGACAGAAGTGGTCAACATAAGTCTAGGGGACTTGCTGAGGAGTTTAGTGATGGAGCACCACAGCAGCTGGGATAGTGTATTGTCATAGGCAGAATTCACCTACAATGATTCGGTGAATTGAAGCACAGGGAAAATTTTGTTTGAGATAGTATATGGCAGACAGACGAAGGTGTCTTGGAGCTGAGGGATTCAGAGCAAATAATGACTCAGAGCGCAAGCACTGAAGAATTCGCTGAAGTGATGAGGGAACTTCACAGCAGGGTGAAGCAACGACTGACAAAATCGAACCAGGAATATAAGCGCAAAGTGGATCAACATCAGAGACAACTTCAGTTTGAAGTTGGCGATCTAGTTCTGGAACATCTAAGGAAGGAAAGGTTCCCAAGGGGAACATACAACAAGCTAAAAATGAAGAAAATTGGACCATGCAGAGTCCTAAAGAAATTGGGAGAAAACGCTTATGAGATTGAACTGCCAAATGAGATTGGAATATCTCCGACATTCAATGTCTCAGACTTATATCCATATAAGGCTGAGGGAGCAGGAGCTGAAAGTGATGAACAGCCAGAAATTCAGTGGCAGAAGCAAATGCCGATTGCAGAAAAGCCACAGATGGAGCATATACTTGACAAAAGGGTGAGCAAAAAGACCAGATGCAGGGAATACTATGAGTATCTGGTGAAATGGAAGAATCATCTAGTGGAAGATGCCAGCTAGGAGACAGAAACAATGATTTAGAAGCATGGACAAACCGTGCAGGAGCTCATGGACAGGAGCCCATGAAATCTTTCAAGCAGGAGAGTATGATGTAGGAGCATCGTGACTACCAAAGCAAGCGTGGAGCCAACGCATGTGTTTTTAAACACATGACATATAAGCTTGATAACTCTTTTTGAATTTTCATTAAAGATGAAGCGCCACATCCTTCAAGGAAACATTTATGAAGGAGCGCCTGTTGTATTGTATCAGACCTCGAGCTTTACGCTCTTGTTTGAAGTAGATAGGAGGCATTTAGTAGATTTAATGCTGGTAGATAGGATTTTTATTTCTAGATTATATAGTTTAGATATTCGAGAGGGAAAACGGATATAGACACCCTCCTTTGTACATTGTAACATTATTCAGAAGCATTCAGAAGAGAAGAGAAAACTGAGAACTTGTGAAGAACACCCATGTACAGATGTTGAATTAATAGAATGAAATTCTGATTCAAACTCATGACTGGTGTTGTTTCTCTGTGTATGTGGTTTATGTGTTCATGAATGTTTGTTTCTAGTTATGCATTTTCTTTGTATATGCGGTGCATGTGATTTCAGGGTTTAAACTGAAGTCTGAAATAGAAGAGAATGAGTTTCAATTGTTTCTCTATCTGAGCCAGGAGATTCCTGCAAAGAGTGTAGTCGAATTCATCCGCAAGGAGTGCATTGATGAGGGTCGATGGTTTAACTTTTGTTCTTGATTGCCCAGAAGTGGAAGTGGGTCGTTGCAACTATGAAAGGAGTGTATAGGTTGGAGGAAGAAGAAGTCTCAGTTGTTAAATCTGAGCAAAGGAATTTAGAGACTGTTGTTGCAGGAGTTGAACAGAGTCTAAGTGTTCAACACTTGAAGTTATTGAACGTCGAGCGCAAGGAGTGCGCGTAAGTTCCTCTGAAGGAATCAGAGTTGGAAAGCTCAAGGAGGGGTAACACCTTTGTGATATTGGTGGAAGGGAGCATAGGATGTTTGTGCCAAAGAAGATTCGAGCAGGAGTTGTGAGCGCAGGCTTGGAGAGAAAGCGCTAAGAAGGAACACTTAGCCTTCTCAAGAAATCTCGCGGAGGAGAATTAACGGTCAGGATTCGCCGAGAAAAACAGTGAAATCCCGTCCGCCGTCAGATCTGGGAAAGTTGCCCACGGGTTAAGCCTTAGCATGCAGGGGAGGAGCTTGAGAGTCATTGGGACTCGGCTCATTGGAGGATCAGAGTTCCAGAGACAAGAGTCTCGTGCCTAAAATCGCGACCAGTGATTTACCGAAAGGATCTCAACCGTTGATTGCAGCAGGGTTACGTGGCAAGAGATCCCAAGGGTCGGGAATCAGAGAATCGGGATTCCGGAGATAGGGACTTGGCACATTGAAATCGCGATTAGCGATTTCTTGACGTGATCGGAGCCGTTGATCCGCAGGACACGTGTCCGAGGATCCAGGGGAATCGGAGTTCAACATTTCAGGGTTTACGAGGACAGAGGAACCGTCACCCCAGGAATCGTGATATCGCTAAATGCGATATCCCGACAGTCAGAGTTGTGGGCCCCAGAAGGTGTGATAGGGGACAAGTGTCATCGCAGATCGGGTATCGGGAATCCTTGAGGCGAGAAATTCGCTACCTCGCAAACTGCGATTTCGCGACGGAATAATTCCCGACAGAAGCAAGGAAGGCGTAAGTGAATATTTCATCGGGTTTTGGGAATTGTGAGACCCGAGCGCAAGACTCACGACCACACGAGGTCCGATTTCCCGATAAGATAAAGGGAGATCACCACGAGCATTCTGTGGGTAC
>ML780393.1:220866-247622 GCA_009831015.1 Picea engelmannii
TTACCATGTCCTTTTGGAGAATTTGGAAGAGGTCTTGAACTGGTAGAAGAAGAGGAAGAAGAAGGAGGTGAGGGTGGTGGAGAAGCACCATTCCCTCCATTTCCATTTGGAGTTTTATCACCACTGTCTCCCTTGTGCTTTGAGGGTTGGAGCCTTCACCTTGCAAACTTGTATTCCTTTCTTCCATCAAGAGTTTCATCATTTCTCTCATTTCCATGAAAGCCTATATGAGATCTTCATCTTCTGTAGGAATATGTTCATGACTCTCTTCATGAGCCATACTTGGTGAATGCCTCCTTGACGCTTGAGGTGATGATATAATATTTCTTCTTGAAGGATGAGAACTTGGCTCTCAGAAAAAAAAACACTTGCAAATAATCAAGCCTTCAAAAACCTAAGCTCTAAGACCAACTTGATCTGAAAATGATGAAGACTTGTATTCTAGAAAATATTTGCAAGTTTGAATTCAAGTGTTCTTATGAAAATGGATCAATTTTGCGAACACAACTTTTATAGAAATAACACATTCCAGATGCATATAAATAGAAGAAAATAACAGTGAACAGAAAACACATAACACAACAAATGATAAAGGAGTTCACCCCTCTCTTGGGCTACATCTCCTGGTCCAGCTTCCAATGGATCTTTTGTATTATTTTCTCAAAGTGATAAAATATGTGCTTTGCAATGCTCAAAATTCCAAATAGATGGCTCCAATGGCTTCAGAACGTCCAAAAACCCCTAGCTGGGCTTTTTCGGCACCTCATTTTTCCAAATATTGAAGAAGATAGGCTTCCTGGAAGTTCCCCTTCAAAACTTGTTGTCTTTGGATCGCCAAAATGCACCTCTGTCTCCTCAACCTAGCCCCAACGCGCATATTTGTGTGAAAACTTAGCACCAAGCACAACCGCAAAACGGTTAGCCCAGCCCCTAACTGCCAAGTTTGTGGGTGCATGGGCCACCATATGACCGTGCGCATATACAAAAAGGGCTACGTTTTAAAACCATATGGTAACGGTCGGAGGGCGCGCACACCGGTGGTTCCATAGAATACACAAATGATCGGGGGTCGGGGCTAATCCCTAGCCCGGACCGCGCCCCCATTTCAAATCAATTCAAATTTAAATAATTTTAAAAAGGTATAGTGGTAAGAACCATATGGGTGGCGCGCCGGTGGGGTGGCCATTCCCAAAGATTTACCCCTACCCGGAGGTTGTGGGGTCGAATCCTGCCACAAACATAAATTTTAAACCATAGCCAGAGTGACACGTGGAGGCCATTGATTGGGCCACGTGTTAGCATTCCATTCACCACCAATGCCATGTGTCAAGAAACGGTTCATCGTCCAACTGCCAACAAACACCTGCCACGTGTCGTATGACCCTGCCAACTCAGCCCTGCCACATGTCGTATGGCCCTGCCAACTCATCCCTGCCACGTGTCGTACGGCCCTACCACGTCAGCATCCGTACAGACAATACGGACTGTACAGTCAGGACATTGTTTTTTGCCTGTTTGACGATTTGAATAGAACGTGATATCTCTCTTATCCAACATCCGTTTGAACCCAAATGAGTTGTGTTGGGTTCGTGACGACGAGGCCTACACACCCATTCGATTTGAAGAGATTCCAAGAACTTTGAATTTTGAGCAAAATTTGATCCCCTAGATAACCTTCTAACACAAGGCTCAAACATGAGGTCACATTAGGAATAGCAAAGTTACTCACACTGCTTTTTCGGTCTCAGTGTAGAGATTGCGCGTATTATTGGGGGTTACTTGAGAATAAAATCCTGTGGGGACCTTCTCGATTTTATTTCAGGCTAGATACCCTGCCTTTGTGTGTGGATCGAACTGTCAATTGTTTCCCCAGGCATCATTGTCGTAATTGGTAACCTTAGTAGCCTATATCTTTAGGGTCTTTACACAAGGTGACTATGGAGGGGCAAGTCTTCATGGTACCTAGAATCGACGTTGGCCAAAATCACTCAGAATCCTTGGAGGGTATACCCATGATTATGTGTGGGAGCTTGCACCAGGGTGTAAGTCCGTTAAGCAGGTCGTCAATGTAAATTTTCCACCCGCTTTATTCCAACCCCTTCTTGTCTTGATTTCATGACGTTGGATTTCATCACCAACTATTAAATTTAAAATAAGAAGGCTTGTTTGATTGGTTTGATTTCTAGATTTTATTAGTGAGTGTTGTGTGTTTCTCTAGTTGGTCATAGATTTGTTTTGTTCTTTATTTGGTGTGGCCAACATCGACCCTCGTTGTTCACGTAGGATTCAAGGGATACCTTTAGAAGATATGGAATATTACATCCCTTTGCTTCCTAACTCACCAAAGGACTCTTCTGCAAGAGCATTCAATAATGAAGTAGCCTCTGATATTGGAAGTTTAACTCCCTTAGAAGAATTAATACTTCCCGTGAATTTGTTATTAGGTATTGCACAAGATCCAAATTTGCTCTGGATAAATTCATCGAGAGACCTTGTTGTTGACGAGTATATCAAAGTACCTACTGGACCTAACGTAGAGTCTGGTGTAGACGATCCATTTTTTCAAAGTGAGTCGTTTAGAAATCCGGTTCACGTTGTTGGGAATTTTGATCCTTGCACTCATGTTCCTAGTCGTACTCTTTGGACAACTTCTTCGGGAAAATATATTTTTGATAAACTAGGAATGAGAGATTTATGCTCAAGAACTCCTAATCAACCTATGGCATCACAAATGCTTGTGACTTCCACTACTTATACCGTACCCTTAGATCATTTTACTAGCACAACCAGTAACGTCGCCATAGTTTCAGACCAATTGTTGGTTGTTTCTCACTCAATTCTTCCTCTCCAACTCACTAGCTCTACCATGGTCTCACAAGCTACTCTTGTTTCTTCCGGAAATATGGTGATCACCCAAGCTCCTATTGGAACACCACTTCCTCTTAGATCAAATCTATCACTTCCCCCTAGATATAATGCTTTGAATACTTCCATTTCTATTCCTGCCCAGAATCCATCCGGAGGGTCTAATCTTTTTGTTCCTCCTGGGTATAATGTTGCTAGTCATTTTGTTCATACACCTACATAGGTTCTCTCCAGGGGGCCTTACGTTCCTCCTCCACCTTCGCCTAGAGGATCTAATCGTCCTGGCCCTAGTAGCTCCAATCCATTTGGAGGCACTAGTCATTTTGTCGCTTCTGGTTTTCAGATTCCTGTTGGAGGTCAACCTCAAGTTGGGGGGAAACCTCAAGTTGGGGGGCAACTTGAATTTGGAGGGTAACCTCAAGTTGGAGGCCATAACCCCTTTTATGGACAAAATATAACTACATTACAATCCCAACCTTGAAATATTCCTTTCCAAGGGAATCAATAACCGTTTGGGGGGGACCATCCTCAAATTAATTCTTTTGTACCCCCTAATCTCGGGAAACCGTATCCTGGTTCTATGAATCCTACTTGGGGTCAAAATATTTAGTCTAATGCTCCTTTCCAAGGGAAATTACTTAATAAAAACCATCCACAACCGAATCTGTCGGGACTGTCTAACAATATACAAACTTCTTATGGTCCTACTAGTATACCTACGAGACTACCCCCTCAAAACTACCAGTTTCCTCAAGTGAATAGACAGTTGTAGTTTCTTGCTACTTTGGATTTACCGGATTTATCTAGGATTTTGAATGATACTATTTTGCATTCTCTTTATTGGCCCGTCATATCGGAAAAATTTCCATCTGACATTCCTAAGTTTGACGGTCGATCAGGAGAATACCCAAATAATCACGTCATGAATTTCCATCTTTGATGTTCGTCCAACTCATTGATGGATGACTCCATAAGATTATGAATTTTCCAACAAACTCTCACGGGTTCGATAGCCAAATTGTATATTGATTTTCCACGAGGATTCTTTAATGACTTCAACAGCCTAGCCATGGATTTCTTAACGCATTCCCAATTGCCAGTTCGATATGAGACAGGAACTGAAATTTTGAGTTCATTTAAACAATCCTCTTCCACTCATACTTCTAATCATATCCATGAGTGGAGGAGGAGGAGACGCTTAATCAAAGTTCCCCTTCCTGATCAACTATTGGTTGAGTGGTTTACCAAATCACTGATTGGTCCTATAGCCCATGATGTTTCCATGGGTGGTGTCGTCACTATAGAGCAGGTGATTAGTCGTGCTCAATATCTAGATCTCGTTTATTCACAAACGGGCACACTATACGACTTGATTCCTGATGCTCCTCATCCATCTATGACTCCTAACCCAACACCTACAGTGGATTTTCATGTTTTTGATGGCGTGATTGGCACCTTTCATGTTGATACTCAGTCTACACAAGCTAGTCATACCAATCCCAAGTCTACCACTGGTCATGTACAAAATACTCCTACTCCTTATCCCGATAAAACCTCTAAAGCTAATTCGGTTCAATTTATGTCTACCGGTAAAAATCAAAATAAAAAGAAAGGGAAGGGTAGGAATAAGGAGGACAAAAATAATAATCAACAGTCTGACAAGCCCAAAACACATCCTACTAATGACAAAGATAAGCATAAACAATGTTATCCTTGCCTTATTTGTGGTGACGATCATTATATGAAAGATTATCCACGACGTGTTAAGGTTACTAAGTTCCTGCAAGGGACCAGGAAGCCTCCTACACCCATCATCTTGTCACAACCTTTTCCTTCTTAGCAGCAGGCCCAATTGGTCATTCATGACCAATCTTCTCCCTCTACCATGTCTTATGTCCTTATGTGTATCGATGACTCCAAGAAGAACGAAGTTGCAGTCGCAACTCGAGCCAAAGATTATTCTCCTTCAAAAGAGAAATTTGATGATTTACCACCTTTGTTGGTTCAAAATCCTCCCCCAACTTCACCTCCAAACAGTCCTCTTCATCTCGAACAACCAGGCCTAGACAGTTATTTTTCCTCCTCCCAAAGGAATTGTTCAAAAGTTTTCCTTTAATCCTCATGCACGTGCTCCCCAAAAATACAGTATTGTAGAAGTCCTTGTGCAAGCACCCTCTACGATGTCGACTCTCGAAGTCCTTCAATGTTGTCCAAAAGGCGTTGTTAAAGTCTATTGGTGGAATTGATCCTACCGATATTAATTTAATAATATTTGACTTGGAAGATCATATTCTAAGTCTTCCTCCTCAATTAACATTTCAGATCCAATTTGTTGTGGACAATAAGAATATTTGTCGAATTTCTATTGATGAAGGAGCCTCAACTTGAATTCTCTTCATTACTTGTTAGAAAGCTATAGGCTCTCCTGCCCTTACTGAGTCGCACAATAGTCTTAATGCCTTGAATGGTATAGGGTTTAAACCTTATGGTGTTCTTCCTTCGTTGTCTATTATGTTAGAAGGTAAAGAGGTTAATGTCAAGGTTGAGGTCTTTGATGCACCTCTTGATTACAACCTTCTACTTGGTCGTAGCTAGATTGAATCCATGCACATAGTTGTTTCTACTATTTTCCATGTGTTAGGTTTCCCACACCAAGGAAAAGACATTACTGTTGATCAACTGGCCTTCTTTAATTCTGATTCACGTACTAGAAATGCACCTTTTATTTAAAATACACCTCCAGGTTATGAGAATGTCGGTGTGGGTCTTTTAAAATATTCAACCTTGATGGGTACATTTCCTATCCCCACATACGATATTCCTCCTCATTGTTTCTCCTTGATTAACATGATATCAACCTCTGTTCATGAAACACCTGAGTCTTATGACCCATGGATAGTACCTAACTCTGGTGACTATCTTCTTTATGGAAAAAAACTTCCTTTAAGTTCGGTGGAATTGGCTTATCAAGCTATTCAATCAGCAACTCCTTCTCCTCCTTCTCCAGGTGATACATCTCCTTATCTATTCCACGTGATATTTCATACTGATGAGATGATCATGTCGGTCATGTCCATGGAATATAATCCATGGGACAATGGGCGTCATCGTTATATTCTCTTCCTACAATGTGAGACCATATATGTAACATCCCACTCTTGCGCACACTATGTGAACTTATTCTTTTAGGACACTTTCTTGCAAGTGATCCAAATTAATATACTATTTGGAATTTGATTATGATTATGAGGCGTTATGGATTGATGACATGCTATTTTCCTTTATTGATATAGACAGGTGTTATTGACTCGGTTTTCCCGATTGTGTGGGATTTTGGACCTAGATGATGCAGAGGCATTGATGAAACCCTTGGACTCTGGATCGAGTCAGGGAGTGGGCTATTGGGGTTTGATTGTTGTATATATGAAATTTGTGCATCGGATTTGATGATATGATTATGGATATTATTTTTGACATGATTCATTGATGATGTAGGATGACAATAGCTTATCGACTAGACGCACATGTGGAGTAAAGAGGTCACACATGACTACCAGAGATGTTGAGGGAGAGGTGTGGACAACAGGCCTACTAGAACCTACTAGCACTCCCGTTGTGGCTCAAACTGTAGGTTAACAACTACCTAGTTCGAGAACACCCACGATGCCGTGAGGGCAGACTGTGACAGTCACTCACGATGATTCTAAGGGGCACGCAATAAGGTAGGGGCCTTATTCCTTAGACGCCCTTAGTCTCCCACAAGCTCACCTGGCAGAGTATTGACTCCAGGGGTTTTTGATTTCTACCAAGTTAGTCAAGAGGCGAGTGGAACCCTTGGAGCACGTAGTGTGTCCTGAAGGGCACGTCATGCAATAAAAACAGAAAGAGGCGAGTGGCACCCTTGGAGCACGTAGTGCGTCCTGAAGGGCACGCCGCGCAAGGGAAACAAAATGAGGTGAGTGGCACCCTTGGAGCACCTAGTGCATATTGAAGGGCACGTCGCATTGTTAACTAATAAGAGAATAAACCTAGATGGACTTAGAATGAATAACGTGATAAGAAATATTTGAAAACAATTTCCCTAATAAAATGTCGCCCAACCTCGAAAATTAAAATCTAGGTCTAAAGTAATACTTGTGGTTAAAATAATAATAATAATAATCATTAAACATGTGACGAAATGGGGGTAAGAAACTTGATTAAATTATTAAAATCAAATTATTGAGGGATTTAAAATTTTAAAAGGGAAATGATTGTTTTGTTACACATGCTAATTAAAATTTATTAATTAAAAAGAAAAAGGGGGAAATAGATAATTTTCTACACTTACTAATTTGAGTTTAGATAAAAAGGGAATGAGGGAAATTTAAAAGAATTAGGAAACTAAAGGAAAAGGGGGGAAACATAAAGAAAAAGGGAAACATAAGGAAAAAGAAGAATGACCAACTTACCAAGGAATATTTCCTTTAAGAAATTTCTAAATTGAACTTGACTAGCAAATTAGTAAGGGGGTAAGTCATTAAATTGTGTAAGGGAATATGACACCTAGGAACGATTATAGGAATGATTTTAGGTGGGTGAGGGAAATAGGAGTAATTAAAAAATTAATGAAATTAATTTCAGGTGCAATGAAGGGGATGGGTGACACATGTGTGGGGAGGATTTTTCTGAATTAAATTTTTAAAGAATAAATTAAATGGGAAATTGGGAAAGAAAATGACTTAGAAAATCTATATAAAGGAGGGAGGAGGAGGAGGATGGATCTATGCTTCATGCGTAACGTTACGATACAAAATTTTAGACTTGACTGACTTAGCTTGTGGGAGTTGGGATACCCAGCTCGGTGAGGAGTGGTAGCTCTGCCTTGCGAGGCGAGTTGGGAGCTAGTTGTTCTCTAGTTTAGTGTGTGTGGACCCTTTGCGGCTCAGGGGGATAAAGGGGAAGAAGAGTACCCCTAGCATTGGTTAGGAGGTATCGGTGAAGTCTCAACAGTCGAAAAGAGGGAGCAGCACAGAGCGCACTGGACATCGATTCGGAGCAGTCACCTTGGGATACGGTACACAAGATTTGGTTTTGCATAGTAGATTAATATTGATCTAGAGATTTCATTTCAGTACTTTTAATTGTGTAAGAAAGTGTTGACTTATCAATGTAATCGAGAAATTAATTTCCCTTAGCCTTAAGCTTGCTGCTTGACTTGATTCCCTTGGCTTTCGATCCCTGAATGCAGTGACTATCCTATTGGTTTTATTGATTTATTGTGAAGATTTAGTGCCTTATACTTCATCATCATCCCTAGTTCATCAGTCCACGCCTAAGTAGTTAGCCAGGAGCCAGATCGACGATCGTCATTTCAGTGTTAATAGACCTATAGATCCTAATGCCCTGCTTTTGTGTGCGGGGATTATGAGCAAAGGATGCGTTGCCCAGTCATCTACCCCTATTGTTTGTTCTTGGTTGGTTGATGGTCATTGCACCTTCTTGTGTTGAGTAATTTTTCCATTGTTATCATTCTTATTCCCTAAATTTTGAATCTGCATTTTAATATATTCCTGGATATTTTAGCTCTACGTTTAATGTACTCTGTGGCGGTTATACTCTGCATGTTTCTCACCTCTCAATGACAGATTTACCCTGCAACTTTACTAGGCATTTTCACTGTATGTGGTAGTGTTTTTCTCTGCTGTGTAATGGCAGAGGTTTATATATCTGACTGTGAATTACTTTGAAGGACAATGAGCTACTCATTTTTGATAAAGATTTAAAATGTCTATCTGTGTTTTTCATTTTTATTTTTTTGGTCTGCGTCTCCAGTGTTCGGTTAAGCCATAATAAATTCCTCTTATTGGTTGCATTTTCATTTTCTTTTTCTGAACCCAGATTGCCAATGGATCCTTTGTTGTTCACCTAATTTTTAACATTCCAGTGACAGTGGATCTTTACCTTCTGTGATGACCAATACTATCTGACTATGTCTTATTCTGTTATTACTCTGCGTTCAATCCTTTTATTTACTTGATTGTGTTTCAATTCCTTTATTTATTTGAATATGTTTTAATTATTGTTCGTTGCATTCTAAATGGTATTTCATACCTGTGTTTTCATTTAACCACGATTTACCTAGGATCCCATTAAATTAATGTGTACAGAGTGTGACTTCATTTTGAATTGATGCTTGGCAATGTTCTTGTATATGCCTTGGAATTTATCATGTGAATAATTATTTCACACAACGATTCCCTCCTATGTATTCTGTTTTAGTTTATCTCCTTTGAAAAATGTGAATTTATGTATTAACCCCGCGAATTATGTATTAACACCATGAATTTATCGTGTGTAACTCAGTGCTAACTCAGCATATCTGACCCTTTCAACTCTATGATTTTCTTATGTTTAGATAGTTTAATTCTCACTCTAGACAATTCAATCAAATATTTTCTCAAGGGCTCCATTTCTCTTTTTCTCACATCCACAACACAAATTTATTATAGTTTTTATTCAACAACGATAACCCTTAATTATTTTTGGAAGCACAGTGGTTTGATTACTGTATGGATTGTGTAAATGGTTGGTGAATTTATTGCTTGTGTGTCGGTAATGGTGGCCATAATTCTGTGTGTTGGAGTGTGTAATGGGTAGCGTAGTTACGGTTTAGTGGATAGCAATTTCTTTGATCAATAGACAACTTACCATTTGTTCCATGAGAGCAGTCATATATTTATTAAATTGACAACCACTATGTAATTTGCACAGTAGTTGTTACCGCAATGGTAAATTTATATTTCCTTTACACAACCACTTCTTACCATTTTAGACGGCATGGGATGGTTGGCCGCCTTCTTCTCTATATAGATATAGTAACACAAATTTCTAGCCTAGGTGAATACTAAATTGGCAACTATCTTGTTTAATAGATAGCGTGATACGTCTGTGATTTGATAGGTAATAATGGATAGACCACAAAATAGTTTGTTTAGCATTGAAATGACAATTATGCATAAACTGTCAAATAACGTCAAAACAAGATTGATAGGGATCTAAAATGACATTTAATTATGAGCTGGTAGATAGCATTAAATCTCATTAAATAACATCGAGGTGGAAATTATCTATAAGCAGCATAATAACATCAATTGTGCATTTAATAGCTGGACCTGGCATTTAATTATAAACAACAAGATAGCATTAAAATTGCATTGAATAGCGTGGAAATGGATTTTATTTATAACCACATAACAACATTAAAATGGCATTAAAATTTTCATTAAAATGGCACTCATTATTGACAAAAACCACTTATATAATTTAGACAACAATTGCCATTTAATCGCTAACATATTTTTTATATGATGGAAAACATGTTGTAATTAATATTGTTGACAAGCAAGTTGATTTTGTTGAGTTATGTACTAGTTCACACATGATAACGTTTATGTCTTTAGAAAATATTACAATAGTTTACCCTTCGCGCCTAGACTTCTTTCTTAACTTTTAGGGATTCTTGGTTGTCATCGATTCATTTAATGGATTGCACATTTGTTGAGTGATGTCTTCATGCATCTTGTCGACCCATTGCTTGGGGGCGTAGGTGTAGTCTTCTTATCAGTTGTTAGGCTCCTAGTGCATGGATTGTCCTGAGTCCTTGGTCCAGATAGGTTATGTTGCGCTAGGGTTATCTCCACACCTGTCACCTGGGATGGCATGAGTCATGAATATGGAATCATGGTGTGCCCTATCAGATAGAGGTGAATGATAACATAGCTGGGGTCTGTGCCTTCCATGTGAGTGTTGATGATCGTTGTAATTTTTCTATTGGCGCATGGGTTGAACGCCTCGATGCGTTGGGTCTGCGCGCCATAGTGGTTCTAGTCACTGGCTTTCAAGGTCATTGTGTCAGGATGGCAGATGTTGTCCCTTAGCTTGTAGACATTGTCATGTTTGTGTCGAGCGGGTAGTCATTTCTCTCTGTTGTTTTATGCATGTTTCACCCAGTTGCTCTTGTGCCAGTGCGTGAAGTCATAGTTGTCTTTTGCATGTTCTACAGGCATGGTGCTCATCGCCAAGATGTGGTTGACTATGTTGTCATCACCTTCCTTCTTACCTAAAGAAAGAAAAAAAAATTGCACCCTCTTCTTCTCTTGTAGTCGTAATGAAGGGGTTGTTACAATAGAGAGTTACCAAAGGATTTCGACTCCGTCTACCGTTGTATTTATTTCTTATGTTCCTGAGTCAACACATGATGTTTTGTATGAAGGGAACTTGAGTAATATTTCACCTACCGTTCCTCTTGACATATCTATTGGAGTTACTTCACGCACACCTAGGATTTATTTTTCCTAAGGTTATTCATTGCTTATTAGTCATAATTAGTCATTATCCAGTCTCCTATATCTTAGGGGAGAATATTCCACATAGAGAATATTCTCATTCAGTTGACACTTCAGTTTGACTATTTGAGTTGAGTTTAGATGTTGCATTGGTTTTGTCACCATGTAACATTGGGATCATCACCAACTCACTACTCTTTGTTCAGTCAGTTAACTGAAGACTAGTTGACTAGTTAACTCAGCTAGGTGGCAGTTCACTCCCATAACGGCTTGAGAGACTAGACTAGGTGGCAGTTTACTCTTGTAACTGATGGTGTGTGTCTAGATCAATCTAGACCACCACTATGGCTCATTAGTTACTCATGTATCCTATATATATTGTAAATTATTCACTCTTTATGTGTGGAATACGGTTAATGAGAATTCTTCCATTCTTTCTATCTTGCTTCTTCTTTCTTAGTTTCTTTCTGTAAATGTGTGTAGTATTTTCTAGCTAGATCTATTGTGTGCAGTTTCAACACATTTACATGGTATCAGATTCGAAATACTTCTAAGCAAAATATACACCAAATCATTTTTTGTAGGTACAAAAGATTGAAGACAACAAAAAGATGGATTATTCGCCGGAAATACTTCTCACGCCTCACAACTATTTGGAATGAAAGCCAAAAAATCTTCTTCATCTTAGATGCAAAGGCTTGTACCAAATAACTATGGCAATGGAAGTAGAGCCTGATTCTTTCGATGAGAAAAATGACTTTCTCAATAGACAAGATATGGCCATAGGAAGTATCGGCATGTCTTATTCTCCCAAAATTTTCCATCAAGTATATGAAGAATCACAAGGATTAACTCCAAATGAATTATGGACCAAATTGGAGGTTCTATTTGGGAATAAAGAATATTGTGAATATTTCATGCAGGAGGTTGAACAGATAGAGCCAGAAGAGAAGACATCAAAAGATCAAGCCTCTTATTATGAAGAGTCTTCTACAAAAGTATTTGTAGAAATTTGTATTCCAATAATTGAAGATGATGTCTACTCCATTTCAGATTTATTTTATGAAATTCATGTGGAAGATATATGGCATGCATCTCAGGAGTCACATGTAGACACTTTTGCATGCACCATGTATGCATGTCAGGAGACAAAAAGAGAGCCGCACACATCAGACACCATTCTGATATTTTCTAAGAAAACTTTGCAGAAAAAAATTGGACATTTGAATTTATCTCGAGAAAATATCCAATTTCAAAAAACAAATCGTCTGAAACGGAGTCCGAAAAGTGAAGTTATGATCGCTTTAAAATCAACAAAATTTCAACATTTTTCTGGAAACGACCACACGGTTTTCAAAATTTCATCCAAAATTTATTTGGATATTATTCATTACAAGAAGATAAAGTGGATATGTCTGGAAATATAAATGATACATATACTTCATCAGATCTGTGCAGACATCTACAACTTCAACAAAATCTTCAAAGAGCACAAACTTGTGTAGTTGCGAGGTCTTCTTGGAGTGAAGGACATGGTTGCTTAGCAACTACCTTTTGTTCCTTATCATTTTTTATTTTATGCATTGTAATTTGAGGGGGGGTTTTGTTCCCATGAGGTTTTCCCTCTTTCCTCGTTTAGTTCAGTGTATCTTTTGTATTTGGGTACCTAACATGGCCTCATAGCTGGGACCCATTCTTTGCTTTCACCATAGTGATGTTCAGGGGGGATGTTGGAGTTACTTCATACACACCTAGGATTTATTTTTCCTAAGGTTTTTACTTTTTTATTAGTCATAATTAGTCATTATCTAGTCTCCCATATTTTAGGGGAGAATATTCCACCTGGAGAAAATTCTCTTTCAGTTGACACTTCAGTTTGACTAGTGGAGTTGAGTTTATATGTTCCATTGGTTTTGTCACCATGCAACATTGGGATCATCACCAACTCACTACTCTTTGTTTAGTCAGTTAACTGAAGACTACTTGACTAGTTAACTCAGCTAGGTGGCAGTTCACTCCTGTAACTGCCTGAGAGACTAGACTATGTGGCAGTTTACTCTTGTAACTACTGGTGTGTGTCCAGATCAATCTAGACCACCACTATCGCTCATTAGTTACTCATGTATCCTATATCTATTGTAAATTATTCACTCTTTGAGTGTGGAATATGGTTAATGAGAATTCTTCCATTCTTTCTATCTTGCTTATTCTTTCTTAATTTCTCTCTGCAAATGTGTGTAGTATTTTATAACTAGATCTATTATGTGCAGGTTCAACACATTTACATGGTATGTGTGGAATATGATTAATGATAATTCTTCCATTCTTTCTATCTTGCTTCTTCTTTCTTAGTTTCTCTCTGTAAATGTGTGTAGTATTTTCTAGCTAGATCTATTATGTGTAGGTTCAACACATTTACAATATCGATTAAACCCAGAGTCATGGAAAATGTTCATATCAGTGCCTCATGTTCTACTGACAAGGTCTGCACTTATAAATCCCCTTTCCAATAATTTCGTGAAGTTTTTTCCTGGAGTTACGAAGAAATTCATGTTATTGATCCTGATATTGTTGTGCATGAGATTAAGACTTACCTGAACGCTAAACTCGTTCGAAAGAGGCTTCGCCCAGTACATCCACGTAAATTCGTTGTTATTAAGCTTGAAGTTGAAAAACTTATTAAAACTGGATTTGTCTATCCTGTGGCTTTGACCGATTGGGTATCCAATCTTGTTCCAATTAACAAGAAACAAGGCATGATCCACGTTTGTGTAGATTATAGGGATATAAACAAAGCTTGTCCCAAAGACAATTATCCAACCCCTTTCATTGACCATATTGTTAACGAATGTGCCGGGAGTGAAATATTCTCCTTAATGGATGGTTTCTTCGGCTATAATCAAATCAATATTTTACCTGCGGATCAACATAAAACTGCTTGTATTTTCCCTTGGGGAACCTTAGCATACCATAAACTACCTTTTGGTCTCAAAAACACTGGAGCGACTTTTCAGCGTGCTATGTCTTACACCTTTTACAACATTAATCACATCGTACAACCCTATATAGATGATCTCCTGACGCATTCTATGCGTCATCAAGATCACTCGACACATCTACGGGCCATTTTCCTACGCTGCCATTATTATCGCATACGTTTGAATCCACAAAAATTTGGTTTTTGTGTGGAATCCAGACGAATTCTTGGTTTTATCGTGTCTATACATGGGATTATGGTAGGCCCCGTGAAGTTTGAGTCTATTCTTAATATACCTCCTCCTTCCACACTACGCCAGCTCCAAAGTTTGCAAAGGAAGGAAAATTTTTTACGTCGATTCATTCCCAACTATGCAAAATTAATGAAAGGATTTACTTTGCTTCTCAAGAAAGGTTACAATTTTGTATGGGACGACACTGCTAACAAAGCCTTTGAAGTTTTGAAGCTTTCTTTAAACCGTACACCACTATTAGTTCCACCCAATTATAGTCGAGATTATTTCCTGTACTTAGCTTCTTCAGACTCTACCATTGCTATGGTTTTAGTCCAAGAGGATGATTCACACAATGAACATGTTATAAACTATTTGAGGAGGAGTCTCACAACTACCAGAACCAAATTTTTTCATGTGGAGAAATTGGCCTTGGCAGTTGTTCAATCTATCCAATGTTTTCATCACTACATCCTATTACGTAGAACCACAGTCATTTCCGATTGCAACCCCATGCAACATATCCTTACTCAACAATTGTTGGGGGGCAAGTAGTCTAAATGGATATTTATTCTCCATGAGTTTGATTTGGAATTTGAACGTGCCAAGTCAAAGAAGTCTTTGGTTTTTGTCGAATTGATATGTGACCTTCCCTCTACTAAGACAGAAACTGTGGTAGAGGATTCCTTACCTGACAAATCCCTCTTTCTAATCAGTTCTGATGACATATGGTATGGAGATATTATCATCTACCTCTAGAACCAAACTTTTCGGCCTGATATTTCTAGTACAAATCATCGTCGTATACGATATCAAGCCCGTCAATACATTATCCTTGGTGATACTCTTTACCGTCGTGGTATTGATTCCATTTTTCGATGATGTCTCACCTACAATGAAGTTGAGAAATATCTGAATGACTGTCACTCTGGAGCATGTGGCAGTCATATGCCCAGGTATGCCACTACCCAAAATATCTTACGAGATGGTTATTTCTAGCCTTCGTTGTTTAAATATTTCATTACTGTCGTCCAGAAATGCCACACTTGTCAAACCTACAACAATAAAATCCGATCTCAACCTGCTCCTCTTCACCCTGTAGTTTTCGTCGATCCATTTGCTAAATGGGGTATTTACTTCATGACATGTAACCCTCACTCGACCAAGGGGCATGGATACATTATTGTAGCTGTGGATTCTTTCACTAAATGGGTCGAGGTGATGCCTACATTTGATAATACCGGGAAAAATGCAGTGTTATTCATATTCAATCATATCATTACTAGATTTGGTGTCCCTCAAGCCATTGCTACTGATCACGGTAGTCATTTTCACAATTTCATGATGTCTAAACTTACTGAGAAGTTGGTTCTTCAATGTGAAAACTCAACCCCCTATTATCCACGGGCCAATGGCCATGTTGAAAAAGTTAACAAAGTTCTCACTACTATGCTTCGACGGATGGTAGGAATTCATAATTCAAATTGGCACACAATGTTGTTCTCAACATTGTGGGCCTATTAGACATATGTCAAGTCTGCCACAAAATTCACACCTTTCTAGTTAGTATATGGTATCGAATCAATTTTGTTGATTGAATGTGAAATCCCATATTTGAAACCAGTTGTCAAACTTATCCCTAACACCTCAGATGAAGAGGAATGTCTTTTGTATTTGATACAATTAGATGAAACATGTCGTGATGTTTCCTTAGTCATTAAAGCTCATAAAAAACTTGTCAAATCCCAATATGACGAGCATGTCAAGCCACATGTATTTTCTAAGGATGATCTAGTTCTTCTTTACGAGCAATATCATGATTTTCTAGGGGTCGGTAAATTCAATCCCATGTGGCGGGGTCCTTATATTGTGAAATGAGTGTTGGATAAAGGGGCTTATGAGCTGGTATATTATGATAGAATTACTTTGAGTGAACCCAGAAATGGGCTTTACTTGAAGAATTACTATGCTTAAATCATTTTTGCATGAGTGATGTGTATTGTTAGTGTATCATAATTTTGTGCGATTTTTCGTTTTTGGTTCCACCTTTCGGCTTCTTAACTTGCATTGTGCTTGGTTTCCAGATGTCGGTGTCTTCACTACCCTACATTGGCTTTGCTGATGGCGCTAGTCACAATACTCAAAACTTAGAGTCTGTTTCTTGGGAAATCTATGCACCTACAGATGAATTAATCAGTTTACATGGTGTTTTCCTTGGTCGTGCAACTAACAATATCGCGGAATACATTGCAGTTATGGAGTTGTTAACTGACATTGTTTCACTTGGAATCTATCATCTTATTGTACGACTCAATTCGCAGTTAGTGGTACTACAGTTGAGTAACGTTTATTCCATCCGGAGTCCTACTTTGTTAAGGATATATTTACAAATTCGCCTCTTGGAACATCATTTTGATTACATTGAATATCAACAAATTCCTAGATGTCTAAATACATTGACAAATGCATGAGCTAATTATGTGTTAGACAGACATTTGAGACATTTATAAAATCCAATCACACTTTGTATAGAAAACAATTAAGTTAGTAGGAGATTTATATTTATAATGATAAAAGTTTACAAAAAATGTTTTTGTCTAAAGACCCAAAATATCAAAAATGTGAAGCTCACGACTTCATATACAAAAATCATCAAGGATGTTACTCTCTATAACAAGCGACTGTCAATGCTACTCTACAAAGCAGTCGACCGATGGAAGCGAATACACCCATTATGTGGCGTTGATAATGCCTAGGGATCTCATCCACAGTAGAGTCAGGGACATGCATGGTCAATCCCTCCAGGTTTTGTTCTACGGCCTTGAGGTCCGTGATAGCCACTCCTTCTATACCACCTCTCTCTCCACGCGTCTGTATGGGAGATGACCTTGGTGGCCAATAAGGTCCCACATCTACATTGATGAAATAAATTGATTAGTCATCAGATAAATAATACAAAAAGAATGTTATATCATTAAAATAACAAAAACATTGAATAAAAAAAAATTCCTTCTTACCCATGTCCCCCCACTAGGACCCATCAATAAGAGATATGTCTGGATCTCCATGAAAATCTACTCTGGCATACACATAATATTCAACCATGAGAAACTGATTCCTTAGCCATTGGAAGAAGACATCATCATATTTGACGATGGGATCACCTCCATGTCCGGCCATGAGATCTACCCACCTCTTCATCCTTGGATCCTGTGGAGTGGGTATACCCCACTCCACCTATAGGTTTAAGACAGGGACCCTATCAAGGAAGAAGGATACAAAAATAGACCCATATCCAAATTGTTTCAACCCACCATTCTGGCACTTGGTAAGTTGTTTCTTCATGCATTTTAGGACCACTTTGCACGAGTTGAAGACTTTGGGATCCATACATTCTATGGCATAATGAAAATGACTCTGCAAATACATATGAGGAGTTATACTCCCTTCCATGCGAGTGATATTATAAAGTATAGTCCCCAAAGGAAAATCTCGGACATCCCTGATAGCTACTTTGTTGCTATGTTTCTCAGTACCCGACACACAATGATGGCGGATGTAGCAGTCTATGGGCTCACCTCCACCCCTGCTGCCAGTAAGTGCCATCCGTGAACCATGGTGATATAGTTCTATCAGGAAATAGATATCCTCGATATCTATAGTGAGTTTGTGAAAACCCACACGAAATGCCTGCTCGTTCACATTCCACATGTGAACCTAGTACTCCAGTAGTCTCAATTGGGCTCTCATGCCGTGAATATTGAATAATATTAGTAACCAACACTGCCTGAGGTCCGTAACTGTTCCAGGTTCATTCCCAGCAAAGTAATATTCTTCTTCGTGCTCTTTCTCCTACCACTCCATCATTGTAACCAAGGAAATCCTGCCACGGAACCATAAGATGAGATTAGACACATAAAATTATTTCCTGGGGTTTTTTTCTAGTTAGGTTCATCTTTTTTTAATTTTTGGTTGAGGATGTCGCAGGCCTGCACATTTGTGCAGTGTGACATCGTCTCACCCTACCTATAGGGTCACCTGCGACGATCCTATATCATCGCAATTCATGATGTAGGGCACCTGCGACAACCTCAACACGTGGGTAACCCCTAAAAATTGACCGAAAAACATAAATTTAACCAATGAAAATAATTTTTGAAACCATGAAAAGACGAAGGAGAAGGATATTGCCTCTTTGGCAGATACAATTCATGAAATGATTCGTCGTGCGCTCTGCAATCAACAGTTGAAAAACGGGGTGAAAAAGGGATTTGGAGCAATATTTGGGTAAAGTTACAAATGAAATGGTAAAATGTGCTTTTTTACCTATTTTATTGACTTTTATCACTTTTCATTTGCAATTTATATTATTTTTATGCTTTATCCAAGCCCTAAAGTCTTAAAAACTTTACAAGTGATTGATTTTTGCAAATTAAAAAGTCTAGAGATGAGATGTTGGAACAAGGGTCCACCCCTTTTTGGTTTATTGTTTTATATTTGTCGCATGTACGAATCCTTTTAGGATTTTTCAGGAAAAACTTCAAGCAGAGTCTTAATTATTTCTCACGCTCGTGAAACCATGAGAATGTAATTGAGTATTCTTTTGTTGTTTTTTCGAACGCGTAATGGTGACACGAAAAATGAAACCTGTGGAGTATCCTTTAATCTCTTTTAAAACTCCTTAATCATGAAAGGATGACTGAGCGACATTATTCTTTTCACGCTTGTAAAAGTATTTGAAGAAAACATCTGATGAGTGGTAGGTTATCACTTTTTCGGTCTTGTCAGATTAATTTATGAAAAAGGACATGATGGAGTTCTCTTTAAGTGTTTTTCATACTCTCTAAAATTGAAAAACCCCTTTGTTTTCTTTCCTTGGACTCATTAAACAAACATCAAAAGACCCATATGGGATCGAACCACTCTTTCTTAGGTTTCGTTAAACATACTCTGAGGGACTCATCCGAATGATGAGCTTACATAACCAATCATATGTTATCCTCCTCAATCTTGCGTAAAAATAAAGTGGTACTTGCCAGAAATGGTGGGGGCGAATTGGGAAAGAAATGTGTCTCTGTATTTCTGTTACTGGCAGTGATAGTCTCTCTTGAACATGACACTCCACTTCATCATTGTATCTGGGTTTGGAAATCCATTTGTGTCTCGTTTGACCGTCCACAAGTTCATATTTTGGGTCCTCCTTGATTCAATGTTGCCAATGCCATTTCCGTGTCGTTCATACGTTCAAGAGAATTCCAACCTAAACAAGCCTTCTATCAAGTCGACCATCTGCATTTATAAATTTTCTACCATGTTGGCCTTTCCTAAGTCGGTTTTGAATCGCTTCATACTTTGATCTACTTCAAATATGTTACATATTTTGTGTCATTGATGGGGGATAAATCAAGGCCCTCCTGTGATGAGTCTTTTCCTATCAACTTCAACACATTATCTGGGACCAAGACTTAGAAGTCATTCAATACCTTAGGTCTTGCATGCCTCAATGGCAGTTTTCTTTGTTTTCAACAGTGGGTTCACATCATTGACCCCTGAGTGGAATATTCCATCGAGTGTTTGACTTCAAATCAATTATTCACATTCATTGGATTGTACTGGGGTACCTTGGGATTCATTGACATCAATGATGACTTCCCTCACACTTGTTAATGGTTTTCATTAATGACCAGTAATCAAGTGGTTTCTACCATGTTCAACTTCAACACCTGTAATCGCATGGCTAGATTCGTACTTAGAGACGATGGAAATGAAGACCCTGGATCTGATAATTTTTTATCCAGGTTGCGACAAAGTGCTCATGAATTAGTACTGACACATAGATCCACTGTGTATGTCTCGTGGCTATGTCTGAATTTGAATTATTTTAGAGCATAGATCCACAATGTATTCCTGGTGGCTATGTCGAATTATGATGACATGGATCCACGATGTATGTTTAGTGGCCATGACTCACTTGACACTTATTACTAGAGTCACTTGTAGTCTAAGCATGGGAATTCCTACCTCAGAAATGGTATGATATTATGCATATGCTTGTTTGTTTGCAGGTTCTTCATCGATGCGCTCCTTATTTTTGACACACACATTCTACAAAGTGTTTCAGCTGTCACGAGTTCCAGCTTCATAATTTGGGGGGAATTCTGTTACAAATTATTTTGGTCACCTCGGTGATCACCTGAAAACATGTGTTAATGTTCCTTGAATATATTAAAAGAAGAATTTCTCCATGGGAAAAGTGACTTTATTTCCTACTTCAAAAACCATGTCAAGGAAGGTCGTCGCACCCTTCCATATGCATGGGGTGCGACGATGCCTGATCGTTGCACTCTGCCCTAAACCTGGACTACGACGTCATCACATGTTGCTTGTACATAGGGTGTGACAATTCTTAAAGAATAGTGAATGTCAAATTTCACGAATGTTCTAGAAGGCAATCTTCTAGAATATGAGGTGGCCTCCAATCGGTTTGGATCTTACTCGCTTCTCTAATTTGGTGGGATCATCATAATCTCTTTATCCATCTCTATTTCACACTATATAAAGGGGGATGTCTCATGGAAAAGGCTAAGGTTTAATAGGCTAAGATTTGTATGGAGAGTTGTAATTCGGATTATCCTTGAGAGATTTTCTTTAGTTCTTCAAGTCAAATTATGGATCTTCTTCATTCAAGGAATTGGAGAAAAGGCGTGTGTGTTGAATCAAAGAGTCATCGAAAGGGGACCTTGCAACATTAAGGCATGGGTTGTATTCTCCACTTTCTATTCATTTAATACAGCAATGGATTTATTCCCTATATAAGCATCTCGTCTTCTATTGTATAATTCCTTGATCATATACATAGACTTCATTAGAATATGTATATCTTTTTTTTCCCTCTTTGTTGGTTTGTGATTCTTAGATAGACTCACTAGTTTGCAAACTCAAGGAAGGAGCTATAGAGATGACACTAGCGAGGAAAAATGTCATTTAAAAGGTATGCCACTTGTAACTCATTAAACTAGTTTATATGATGATGAAGTTTAAGGAGAAGTGTGTGTTATGTTATGTTTTGTTCTAGCTTTCCGTGGAAGCTAGGGAGATCTGTTTGTGTATGTACTTACCGATTAATTCGATAATAATTATGGCTCTTTATCTAACGACTATTCTTCAAGTCCATGGCATCTTCAAATACTTCATTGAAATTAATACAAACCCAACGTTTGTCAATCAAACTGGAATATTGAGGATACAGCCTTTTCATCCATTTGTTAAATTTGGTTAAATGTTGTAGTATGACTGTCACTCTTCCTGGAGCAATTGATACATTCAATACCTCCAACATCAAGATGTGTAAATGAATAGACAAAAGAAATGCATCCATAATGAAAAGGCTCCTGGCATGTACTACAAATCCTTCATCTAGCATCATCTAAATGAAACGTTTCACAGCATCTCATTTACTCATACACAAACCTCTTCTGCAAGTTTGCACATACGATGTCATTTTGTTGTATATTTTGAAGAAAGACAATTTTAAAATATCCTTCCAAGCGCACCGCCCACACAACCACCTCTTGATCTCATAAAATCACCACCTACTGGTAGATCTGCCTGCTTAACAACTCCAGGTAAATCATCCATTCCCAAGGAAGCAAGCATGTCCATGGTTCCTTTGTACACCTCAATATCGATTTTGATGGAAGAATCATTGGGAACGAAGTCCATAAGACTCTCATGCTCCTCTTATTTAATCTTGAGTGAGATGCCTCGCACTGGGCCTATTTGAATATGCTTCATGAGGTGGGTGTTGAACCCTACAATCTTATTCCACAAGTGTTTTGAGAGGATTATGGCTACCTCCTCCACGATCTGTGGCATTTATCATTCAATTTACCCCTTCGTGAATGAATTTAGTTCCCTCATCATTGGTAGCACGTTTTTAACACCTGCAACACCTGCAAATTGACACGATATATCTAAAACCCTACAGATGGAACTTTCCATTGATAATTCAATAAACACTTGGTGCTTGAACTTCATTTACCAAGCGAGATAAACACCTAGGACTATGATTCGACAACTGATAAATCCTAATTCGATAAATGATGATGGTGATCTGATACTTGGTGTTGAATTTGAAAATGTTGCTCGCCAGTTCAAACTCAGGGTTCCTTCCCTTGGCTTCAGTGCTTGGTCTTTAAACATTATTTTTTTGTTTTTACCTCGATGAGATAATCCCACATTGATAGGGAACAAGAAATGTTTTTTTATTTATAAATTCCAATGGTCACAAATAATTTCGACACGTTGTGCACAAAGGTATCCATGTAGGCTCCTCCTCCTTGAGGGCTTGGCATTTGGCGCTGGGCTTTGTGTTATGTGTTGGTGTAGGTGCTTGGTCCGACAGTTGTGGGCTCAGACTAGATGATTGAATAATCAGAGATCGGTCCTGTGGATGTAATAAGTTTACCCAAAAATAATAAGCCTGAAAGGTCAAATTGCCTTAAAATCCAATATAACTTTTGTTTCCAAAAAATGCTACTCAAATCTTTTTCTAATCATATGATCTTTGACAATAAATAGAAATTGGATAACATATCCAATATTTTTATTTTACTTATGTAGATTATAATACAGATTCTAACATTTGTAATGCAGACTGGCACGAGGCAAACCATAAAACTTCTTGGCAAAACACGCAGTGAGAGTTCATCAAGACTTGATGGAAGAGTTTCCAAACTGTGGGACCTCGCTAAGAATATGAGAATTGTGACAAATATAGCATAAAATTTATGAAGGCGCTTAAAATTTTGATGGTGCGAATTTGAGCACTAACACAAATAAATTCGATTCATTCCAAATATATAGTTTATTACGAAAATTAATATTATGTTCAGATTATTATTTATTTTTCTTTCAAATATATCATAATTTAAAAAAATAATGATATTTTTTTTACTTGTAAATTTTTATTATCTTATTCATTTTAAAAGAATTTAACTATATGTCACTTTATAGGTCCAAATGTAGAATATAAAATTAAATAAAATATCTTTTGTTATATTTAGGCCTTCATATTTTGCATTAACATTCAACCTATAATTTAAGGATTTTGTTTAAATTGTCTTTGGCTGAATTTACAATTGGACTCTAGTGACACTGGGTTGTATGAGACCTCCTCCTTTGTGGGACAATTTTATCTTTGACCCATTCATTGCAAATATTTGGAAGACTTGTGAAAGGAAATGTTGTAGGTACTTATTTTTATTTTATTGTAAAAAAAGTAGAGCCTTGTATTAATGACAATCATAATCTATACAGAGACAAGTGTTAGCCACCTGTGCCACCACAAGAGGGAAACTGGGACAGGTGGCTACTTGATGCTCAGGTATTGACACATCCTTCTGAGTTTTTACACCAAAATTACACTATACACCAAAATTATAGTTTGCCTACGAAAACAAAAATATACAGACCCAATTATTCCACCTTCGACTCAGGCAAGATATAGACAGAGTTTCCATGACTGAAATTATATAAACATAATAAGAAAAGAAATCTAGTTAGTCATGGTGCACTAGACCAACGACTCTGCAATTAAATTGGACAAAAAACTAAAACCTAGAAACTTCAATCCCTAGCCGGGCCTGGTTATCCATATATGTTGTAAGACGAGAAGAACCGTTGATTGGAACTCAAGAATTTGGCCCATGTAGGAGCATTCGAGAGAGCATTGAATAGGATATCCATCCGTTGGTTGAGGATGCTCTGTGAGTGCACCTAGACATCCTGCTTCTATCTGATCTCGAAGAGGATTCTAAGGTGCTCCTCCACGAGGTGGTTGGTGAAATGTTGTGGTTGATATTCCTCCTCCTTTCCCACTACACTCTCAACCTTTGTGGTAATGTCTTTGGTTGTTCCTGTTTGATTCTCCAACTGTGATCTTGGAGGAATCTCCTCCTCTACCTAGCAGCTTCCATTTCCATAGTCAGGGTCGCCTGGCTTGACGATGGGAGGGGCCAAGAGGTTGGTGTTTAGAGTGGGGTGCACGCCCAAGGGTGGCGCCTCATTTTTAACCTTTCTCAGTCTGTGAAGCGGTGGAGGAGACAAGGGGTGGTGGGCAGTGGAGGAGGTAGCGTCCAATTTTACCGGAGAGGCTCCATGGAGGGGAGTCGTGATCCAGATTATTTTCGGAACGAAATGAGAGTGGAGATATAATAAAGAAATGCACAGAGATATCGCGTATATCCAGTAATATAACAGAAATATATCATAGATGAAAACATAAACACATAGATACAGTAACTACATGATTTCTATTAATGAAATAAATGTACAGAGACTGTAAAAATACAGAGTGAAAGACTCGCTAGAATGGTGGCAGCTTATCTCTGAGAAGAGATGTGATGTCTACTCGCATTCGCAAGAAGATGATTAAAATGAGGCTCTGAAGACCTTTTTACAATAAGAAGGAATGCCCAAAACCCTAGACATCCAAAAACCTAACCCTAGGAGATGAAGCGCCAAAAGTCATGTGGGCCCCGTTTGGGTAAGTGAGTACATCAACTTCCCAGGGTCGTAACTTTTTCATACGGTCTCCGTTTTAGGCGTGTGATAGCTCATTGGAAAGGTATCATCGAGGAGAATCATTTTGGGGGCTCAACTATGCCTTTGTCTGTCATTAAGAACCTCGATCTCGAAAAACCTTCATTTGGACCCTCAAAATGGCCTCGGAAGTTAAAACCTACTAAAAATAGTAAATTGCCAAAATTGCCAGAAAATTGTTTTGAGCCATTTGGAAAAGGTGTGTGGCCACCGATATCCACCTGGATCAATCCTCCCTCCTTAGGAAGAAATGGTCTCCATTGCGTTGAGTTCCCGGGGGAGAGGGAAAAGCGTTTCTTGAATCTGCATCTTGGTGAGTTGCTTGTCATGCTGGAGACGTCGCGTTGCTCAGTTTGTGGAAATTTGTCACGAACCTATTGAGGTTGAGGTTGTTCAACAAGTCAAGATACATGAGAGGAAGATGTGCATAAGGAATCTCCACACTTTGTTGCATCCTTGTCGACCTGCTTCTGTTGGATAGAAGGTGCTTTGGGAAAGCCTGTAGTGATTGCAGTGTCTTTTTGTTCTCCTTTTGAACAGATTGTGAAGAAGTTGAATTCTGTAGTATGAGATACTACCTTGTGGCACTTTTTAGGTTGAACAGTAGTCAGAACTACCTCTGGTATTCTGTAGAGATGACCCCCCAAAGTAACAATGACACTACGAGGTCGAGACTCATAAACAACATGGTGTCTCCACATATATGGTTGGCCCAAGAGAACATCACAGACATCCAGTGAGGAAACATCACATAATACCTCATCCTTGAAGGGTTGGATGTTGTATGACAATTGACATTGTTGGCTGACACGAAGATCTCTTCCTTGCCGAAGCCACTTGATGTTGTATGGCTGCGGGTGTGGTGTTGTCGATAATCCCAACTGTTTGACGACCTCTGCTAAGATGATTTTTTTCTGGCTTCTGCTATCAACAATAAAATGCAGCGAGGTCCCCTTCACCCACATTAGTGAAAGAAAAAGGCACTCCCCCTCTTCAGGATCTGTTGGCTCTTCTGGTTGAATTGTTGTGGTCACGATAATAGCAGTGGGGTCTGCGTCAATGATCTATCCTTTACCAGTATTTTCAAAATCAGATTATGAATCAAGGTTCAGCTCCTTGTCTTTGATCTTGACCACCAATGACTGTTTTGAGTGACATTCATCGGTGTTGTGCCAACGGCTTTTGTGGAAATCACACCATTTTCCAGTGTCCTTCTTTGTCTTCCCGTGACCCTTCTTTTCTTGTGTCTTGGACTGGTTTTCAGGAGACTTTTTGTTAGGTCCATCTTTGTCATACTTTGGTTGTTGCGGATTTGCAGACCCAAATTTCCATTTGTTATGGTGCTTAAATTTCTGCTCAATTTTAACAGCATATCGATAAGCAGCACCGAGTGATGAGATGTCCAGAAAATCCATTTTAGTCTGGATGTATATGTGTAGAGCCCCACAATATTTTAGAACCAAATGTCACTCAGAGTCTTTGATACCCATCTTGGTGCGCAAGGTATGGAAGGTATTGGTGAACTCCAAAACTGCTTGACCCCTGTCTTGCCACAGTGTGGTCCATCTCATGTACTAGTCCTCATAGTTTCCAACAGGGTAATTGTAATTTCCCCACTTTGGGACATCATCACAGGGCAGAGACTTATGATGACCAGAGTAGCCAGATGGATGTTATAGCGAGTACAGGGGTATTTGAGAGGAATTGTGGGGTCCAGTTGGCATTTATCATCATATTCCATCATTATGAGCCA
>ML780393.1:300311-316018 GCA_009831015.1 Picea engelmannii
CAATGGTTTAGCATTAGAAAATATTAATTTTCATTATAAAAATATTAGATTGAAATTTAATTAAATTTAATTAAAAGAACAAATTTAATATAGAGTTAATTAAAGTATGGATTGATGTTTTTAATATGATATAATATATAATATATTACAAATGGTTTGGAGGGTAAAATCATATTTTGAATATGGATGGTCTATTTTGTATTTTGTTTTTTAGGTATGCTTTTGCTTTATTACTTATTTTTAATATTTATTGATTATGTACAAATTTATAATATAAATTACATTTTAATATAAATATAAATATTTTTTTCTAATTCATGTGAAAAAATATTTTTTCTCCTTAATCTATCACCTTTTCACTCACATTCATATTCATTGATTATGTTCAAATCCATGATACAATTACATTTTAATATAAATATAAATCATATTTTAACATGTTGAATTTTTTTAAGATATTTCTTTGCACCAATAGGAGTAATTGTTACTATATTTCAATTTTTGGTCTTGGAGTATAACCTTAAATTGTTTTTAATTGATTAAAAGCTCATCTCTTAATTATTTTAGGTGGTAAGTTTAATTGTTTCTAATTAGCTAAGATTTCATCTCTCATTTATTTTAGGTGGTCAAAGTTTTGTCTACACACAATAATACATCTATGCATTGAAGTCTTGAGATTGCATCAATAAAATCTAGTTCCATAACCCTAAACATTTTTACATTTGAATTTAAAATTTTCTCATTTTATATAATTGTTCAAATAGTAGGAAAATTTTCTCATTTAATTTTTGTTAACATTAATTGATTACTATACCTTTAACATTAAAAATACCATATTCACATCTTAACATTAAAAATAAAAAGTAATAGTGATTAAAATAATATTTAAATACTTTACCATGAGACCCATATTCACATATGATAACATAACATTAAAAATAAAAAACTATAATGATTTAAATTTCAAAATGTTTTTTACAACCGAAGTATAAAACACCTCAAGTTTATTCTCTTACAAAGCCTGCCTTAATGACTTCAAAGCCTCATTTTCATTGGTTGATATGAAAAATAAACAAAATTTGAAAATAATTATATATGTATAGAGTAAAGATTTATGCAATGTCAATAATATGGAAGAGAAAACTAACTTAATTGCATTAAGCTAACATTAATCATTTAGCATTGTTAAGAACATGAAAGATAACAAGAACTTAATTATACTAAGCTAACATTAATCATTTTGCATTTTTATGATTGTATTCATAGTTGTAATTTAAAATTAGTGTTAATAATTTATTATTATCATAATTGTATTGGAGGAACAAGGTACATTATACAATTCTATATGAAAAGATGAAATGAGGCAAACTTGCAAGATCTTATATCTAAAAAGATGAAATGAAAATTTGCATTCATTTATTTGATAAATCTGGTATAATGTATCATTGACTTTTAATAGGAAAAAATGTTTTAGAATCCACTCCAAATCTTTATCAAACTCTTTAAAAGAGGCAAAACAAAAGAAAAATCACTAAGATTATGCAATTATAAGTGGGATAACATTTATTCTTGCTCTACTCAATAATTATTCTTAATATAAGATTGCATTTCAAATAAAAAATAAACTCCCCCATTATTCTTAGTTAATATACTTCACTCCCACCAGACCCAATACTTGGGTGAATTTACAAAACCTATATCTCAACCTCTTCTAATTTCCAGTTAATTAATTCTATGAAAGGGCGTGTGAAAGCATACAATGAGGTGGCGTTGTGTTGAAAAAAAAATAAAGTTGAACCTCACCAATTTCTGAGCAACTTCCATGACATTGACATTGTAACTGTAAAGCACCCCAACTCTAAATTCTAGAGTCCCCACGCCATAAATTATATCGAGAATCCGTTTCTATTAATTTCCCATAGTTTAGAACGTATGCAATGCTCATAAACTCTTGGCTACCATTGCTCTTTCCTAGTTTTGTCCCATATCAAATGAATATTCTTATCCATGGAAAATTCCAAGGGACTTTGAAATGTATCCGTATTTAAGATCTTATTAATTAGATTGAAAAGATTCGATATAAAAACTACATGAATATTCCAACTACTCCTTCTAATTTAATTGTATACCATAGTTACCAAGTTTGAACTCAAATACCATATTATACTGAATAAAAATTGGATTGCAAATTTTCCAATTCACCAATAATTACCATATCCTCTATGAATTAATTGCATCAATAATTGTATACTCAATTAATTATAGTGTATTTCCCTATCCACCACAATATTACATATGTCCCATTTGGTTTCTAAAAAAGTTATGGTGATAGATGTATTCCAAAATGATGTATCATATTTTCTAAAAAAAAATTCACAGTGATACGTATTCATAAATGATGTATCATCGTAGGAGGGCCACATATTTATTTCAGAGGGCCATATTCATTAGTCAGTTCTTTTATAGACCAAATTTGCATCTAGAAAAAGATGATAAAAATTAAAATGATTCTTCTGTTTAGGGAGCCAACCAATACATATAGCATGAAAATTCCAAAAAAAACACCACACGAATCGATTTGACTAGAGTAATTCAGCCAAATCTAAATATTCGATGAATTTTTCATTTTTTTTATCAACACGACCAAATTATAAGTTTTAAACATGTGAAATAAAAAAATGCATATAGATTTTAAGAAAAACATAAATTAATCAATGACTCACACATATAGTACACATAGATTTACATTGGAGACCCTTAATCGGGAGAAAACCAACCTTCCTTGGTGTCACACCTCTCAACTCTTCAGTGTATTAATGTCACTATTCGCAATAAAATATATACAATATTTTAGGTATCCTGCAGCTACCAAAACTCCAATCCCTTAATTCAGGATTTATTTAGAAAATCGCTAAAAATAGCAAAAACTGCCCAAAAAACAATTAGGGGCACCGCTCGGAGCCGAAAGCTCTATGTAACCAAAGGGGGACATCCTACCCCCCCTGGGACCCCCCTATGAAAGCGCCTGACGCACACACTCGTAAAGAGCGACAAGTGATGGGATCATGAGACGCAATCGTCAAATCTGACACGCCCCCCCACACACATGCAAAGAATATAACACCTACCCAACATTCTCCCACTTGTTGTTTTCTTTGCATATAGGGAGTCATAGGATTACATAGTCAACAATCCAAGGAAACAATGTCAATTGTTTCTCTACACCAAGAGAACTTCTTTGTGCTCACATACTTTGTCAATGATTCTGCAACATTCTTCAAAGTGTCAACCATCTCTAGAAACACCTTCTTGTATTCAACCATGTCTCTCACAAAATGATACTAAACATCAATATGCTTTATCTTAGAATGATAAGTTGGGTTCTTTGCCAAGAAAATTGCACTTTGGATGTCACAATGTAACCTTATTGCTTGTTGTACCAACCCAATACGTGAACACAATCTATGTAACCATATTGCTTCCTTGCTTGCATGAGTGGTTGCCATGTATTCAACTTTTGTAGTTGGGAGTGCCACTACAACCTGTCTTTTTCTCATTCAACCGATTGCTCTTAAACACATACCCACTTGTACATCTTTTGCGATCTAGATCTTCAACCCAGTCTACATCAGTAAACCCATGTATTTCCAACACTCTATCCAATCCTAGTCTTCCTTGGTAGCACAATCCATAACTAGAAGTGCCACGTGAATACCTGAAAACCCTTTTTACTGTTGTCCAATGCTCCTTCCCTGGTTTTGACATATACGTTATCAAAACTCCCACTGCATGTGCAATGTCTAGTCTAGTACAGACCATTGCATACATCAAACTACCAACTGTACTAGCATATGGAACATGAGATATGTCAGCTTCCTCATCCCATGTATTGGGACACTGATCTATAGATAACTTTACACCTGCAGGAATATGAACCTTGACCGGTTTAATTTCCTTCATATTAAACCTCTGTAATATTGTCTCAACACATTTTATTTTATTCAACCATATTTTCATGTTTACACGATATCTTTTAATATTCATTCCTAGAATGAAGTTAGCATCCCCGATATCCTTCATGTCAAATTTGGAGGATCGTTGTGAATTCACCTCCTTGATTCCATCCATGTTGTTTCCTACCAGCAACATGTCATCGACATACAACACTACATAAATGAAGTGATTACCAATCTACTTGGAATATACACAGTGATCAGCCCTACCTCTCACAAATCCTAGTCCAAGGATTTATGTGTCAAAAAGTTTCTAACACATCCTAGGTGATTGCTTTAGACCATATAGTGACTTATTTAGCTTACATACCGGTTGTTTCTTTCCCTTCACTGCAAATCATTTTGGTTTCTTCATGTAGATTTATTCTTCCAGATCTCCATGTAGTAATGTTGTCTTCACATCCATCTATTTTACTTTAAAATAAAAAGCAGCAACAACAAATAAAATAAATCTAATAGAAGTTAACTTGGCAACAAGAGAAAAAAATTCACCAAAGTCAATTCCCTCTACCTAGAAATAACCTTTTGCTACTAATTGAGCTTTGTATTTCTCCACTTTTCCTTATGCATTCAACTTCTTCTTAAAGAACCATTTGTTGCCAATGGCCTTTCTTCTAGTTGGCAACTCAACTAGATCCCATGTCTCATTCTTATCAAAGGAATCCATATCTTCAACCATGGCCTTCTTCTAGAGTTTACTATCCTCTAAATCCACTTCTTCCCTAATAGTTCTAGGATCATTATCAATAATAGATAAAGAAAAATTAGTACAAAAATCATGTGGATTGTACCTTTTTGGTTTCCTTCTTTCCCTCATTGATCTCCTCAATACTGGAGTATGAGGTTCTTATTCTTCTTATTCATATTTGTTCCATTGGTTCATATTTTTCTTCATCCAACTCAAACTCTATTTTCTCAGGTTCTTCTTGCCAACCTGGCACCACTAAGCATGTTTCTTGTTTTTTCTATCAACATCATGTTCATTCTTTCTGCAACCCCATTCTAATGAGGTGTGTATGGAGTAGTATTCTACCTTGTTATACTGCACTTCTTACAAAACTCTTTGAATTCATTCCCACATAATTCTCAACCATTATCTATCCTCAACACTTTTATTTTCTTCTCTGCTTGATTTTCTACCAGAGCCTTAAACTCTTTAAATTTATCAAATACCTCATATTTATTCCTAAGAAAATAAATCCATGTGTTCCTTGATAAATCATCTATGAATGAAACATAATACACATAAGTACCTAGTGATGGAAAAGGCACAGCTCCAAACACATCACTATGTATCAACTCTAATATCCCCTTTGCTCTTATAGCACCAGATCGGAATCTTACTTGATTTTGTTTGTACCATATATGCAATGTTCACAGAAATCAAAATACAGGGTGTAATTAGACATACCTTCAACCATAGCTTTACTGTTTAGTGTTAGAAGGCCCTTTTTTCCAATATGTCCCAATATTTGATGCCATAGCATGGTATTATTTCCAGGGACAATATGGTTCTTGTATTTTTTATTTCTCTTCTCAGGGACAACACAAATTTTACACCCACCAGTATAAGTTCTTCCCAACAACATGTACGAAGTTCCACATCAAACTCCCCTCATCAACACCATTATTCCTCGTATCATCATGCAAGTGCTCTTTCCCAATACAGTATTCACACCTGCATCATCCAACTGAATTACAAATATTAGGCTCCTGGATAGATATGAAATGTGTAGAACTCCAGGGATAGTTCTCATTCGTCCATATTTCAACAACAACTTAACCCTGCCATGTCCCATGATTTTCTTTGTCGAGTCATCTCCTAGGAAGACATCACCACCATCATACTTTTCATATTCATTGAACCACTCCCGATGAGGAGTCATATGAAATGATGCAACTGAATCAATCAACCACACATCACGATATTTATGTGTACCTGTAGACGTCAGGTAAACATCACCTCCTTCTTCTGTGGAGGTTTTCCCCTCTATAGAAGAGGCATCATTAGATCCCTTTGCTTTATCAACTTTCTTGGACCTACAATATTTCTTATCATGCCCCATTTTACCACATTTCCAACATTTCCTCAAAGATTTTATTGGGGATTAAGACCTACCTTTAGATTTAGATCTCCCAACCCCCCCGAAAGACTTATTTGTATCCTTATCTTTGGGATTACCTCTTACAAATAAAGAAGTTGTTTTATGATTATCCATGATTTTCCACCTCATTTCTTCTAATAAAAAATATGAAACTGCATCCTCATACTTTATTGCAAATTGAGTGGTACTACCAATTGCTACAACTACATTATCCCGGTAGTCTGGCAAAGAACATAACAAAGTAATACACTTATCTTCTTATACAAGCATAATATTAACATATCCAAGCTGACTTACGAGAGTATTGAAGGCATTTAGATTCGTTTTCATAGAATCTCCATCTTCCATCCTAAGATGATACCGTCTTTTCGAAGAAACAACTTTTTTACCAAGGACTTTGATTGATACAAATTCCCAAACTTTTCTCATATTTCTTTGGTTGTAGATTCTCCCGACACATTCAATAACACTAAATCAGCCAGGCAAAGTCAAATCGTACTCCTTGGTCTTCTATCCAGCTTCTCCCAATCTTCTTGTGACATATTGGTAGATTAAGTACTAGTAGTTTTTGTACCAGTAGGTCGTGTACTAGGATCCACAATTATCCATTGTTCTTTGTCTACAAGAAGGTCCTACATATTGAGCTTCCATAGCTCAAAGGTTTTACCATTGAACTTCTCAATATCGATTCTAGAACTGCTCTCCAATATCTTTCAACACACAAATCACCACTACAAAGCTCACACTGAACTTAGTTTTATCACAGACCCAAGATAAACTTGATCTATCAAGATCGAGTCAAACCCTCAACAAAAAAGGTGTCCCCCTGAAGCCAAAAATGATACCACATGTAATTTTTAAACTTGTGAAGTAAATCAATGCATATAGATTCTAACAAAAACAAAAATTAATTAATGACTCACACATATAGTACACAAAGATTTACATTGGAAACCCTTAACCGGGAAAAAAACAACCTTCCTTGGTGTCACACCTCTCAACTCTTCATTGTATTAATTTCACCATTCACAATACAATATATACAATATTTTATGTATCCTGCAACTACCAAAACCTATTCCTTTAATCCATGATTAATTTAGAAAATTGCTAAAAAAAAATTTGGGGATCTGCCCCCCCCTCCCCTTGGGACCCCCCTAGGAAAGTGCCCGAAGCACATGCCCATAAAGAGACCCCTGGGACAAGTGATGGGATCGTCGAAAGCGCATCAAATCTAACACACCCTCACACACACATGCAAAGAATATAACACCTACACAATACAAATTTGGTTTCAAAGAAAGTATTGTTATGTTAAAAATTTTGGTACTACAAGAAGGAATAGGGACTAATTAAACTTCAGTTCACCATTTGATATCCTTGTCGAAGCTCGGATTGTAAGGAGATGTATTAAAAATGCATGTGCTTGCTCCAATAGATATAAACTAAGGATTTTGATCCCTGAGATAGGTCCAACTATTAAAACTCTTTCAGATTTGTTGAAAAACTCTTTCCTTTTCATCACTTGAACCATATAACCAGCTACAACAGTGTTCAAGGTTGACATTCCATCATAATCTTTATTCCTTGAAGCATGTCTTAAGCTGGAAAGATGGATGATGTGAGCCATTTTTTAAGTCCTATGCATGGGACATGTTGGCCATCCACAAGACTTTTCATGTAGTTTTATTTATGAATCACATAGACAATGATGATGCATTTAACTATAATTTACTTGCTTCACTAAATAAAAAGGTGTTGTCTAAAAGTTCTATGTTTTTTACATATCTAGTGATATAAATCAAAGCTAAATAATATTTTTTATTTTCTTCAATTTTCATTTTTGAATGCATAAATGGATTCAGAGTGTTGAAAAACCCCCGTGCACTCAATTTATGTATACTTACCCACTCAAATCTGCAAATCCAACAATTTCTGAATTTCCAACAAAATTAAAGAGATAATATCACCCAAAAAAACAAAACTTAAAACATTTAGACTACTGCAAATAAAAATCTACCTATAGTATAAATAACAAATATCAACTACTATTATTAGTTCCTGTCGAAGGCATAGAGGGACTATAGCGATCGATAATTCGTTGACTTCATATTAGTTTGTCCTTTGACTAAAACTATTTGAATAATATCTATTGTTGGAACTAGGGAACTAAAAACATTGATTTTTATATAATAAAAAATACCATGTATGTCATGATCTGATTGGATAACAGATTGGAGGTCTTATTGCTGGCTTCGTTATTCCCAATGTTTTATATGTTAACATATCCAAAGTTTTTGATCATATACGGTCTTTCTGAATTTTTACCTTTTTCTTGAAATGTTTGGATATCCAAAGTTTTGAAGATAGAGAGTTAGTTTTTTATTTATTAGTTGACTTCATATTAGTTTGTCCTTTGAATACTTTTTTTTTTTACACAGCCTCTATTGTTCGAACTATTGTTACTAAAAAATTTTTATTGTTTATTAGTATTATTCGTTTGTATTTGTATTGAAATGATTACATACTGAAGGTTTAGAGCATTGACACTTTTTTTGAGGTGCTTGAATAGGCCTAACAACTTAAATGTTTACATAGAACGAGGTCCTGAAACAGGCTTGACAACTTAAATGTTTTCATACCACGAGGCCCTTAGAGAACCTGACAACCTTAAATGTTTACCTAAATAGGCTTCTCATAGTACATTTTTCCTTGAATTTTTCCATACAATGTTGCAGTGAATTTGAACAATATTGTTGTCCACCGGAAGTTGATGTTGTTTGGCTCAAATTTGCAAGGTTGGGGACCTGCGCCTACGGTTGGGCCTGTTGGTGCTTGTTGCTTGCTTTTGTTTACTTCAACTTTGCAGGGTTGGGGTCCTGCAATTGCAGTTGGATTTGTTTTTGTTTTTGACTTTGCAGGGTCTAGCTGTTGCACCCACAATTCGACCTACGCTTCTTTCGTTCATCTTTTCGAAGTAAGTTTCAATGCCATAATTTCATTTTCTATTCGTTCTTTATTTTTCACTGTTTTCAGTTTGCAAGTAAGAAAGTTTAATTATCTCTACTGGCATGCTTGTCATATGTTTCTGGTTCCTTCGGTGCTTGGTCTGCAGTTTGGTAATCATTGGAGATACATGTGTTGTTTACTAGTTTAGTGGTTATTTCTTGTTTGTTGATTCGTTGGTTCATCGGTTGTTGTTTGTTGTTGTTTGGCTCAAGTTTGCGAGTTTGAGGCCTTGGGGCTGTAGTTGGGCATGTTCGTGCTTGCTCATTGGTTTGTTTCTTTTTGTTTTCTTTTTTTTTCTTCATCTTTGTGGGGTTGGGGTCCTGTGCCAACAGTTGGAGCATAGAGGGACTATAGCGACCAATAATTCGTTGAATTCATATTAGTTTGTCCTTTGACTAAAAATATTTGCATAATATCTATTGTTGGAACTAGGGAACTAAAAACATTGATTTTTATATAAAAAAAAATATCATGTATGTCATGATCTGATTGGATAACAGATTGGAGGTCTTATTGCCAGCTTTGTTATTCCCAATGTTTTATATGTTGGCATATCCAAAGTTTTTGATCATATACGGTCTTTCTGAATTTTTACCTTTTTCTTGAAATTTTGGATATCTAGAGTTTTGAAGATAGAGAGTTAGTTTTTTATTTATTAGTTGACTTCATATTAGTTTGTCCTTTAAATAATTTTTTTTTTTACATAGCCTCTATTTTTTGAACTATTGTTACTAGTTTTTGTTTATTTTTCATTAGTATTGGTTGTTTGTATTTGTATTGAAATGTTTACATACCAAAGGTTTAGAGCATTGACACTTTTTTTGAGGTGCTTGAATAGGCCTAATAGATTAAATGTTTACACAGCACAAGGTCTTGAAATAGGCCTGACAACTTAAATGTTTGCATACTGCGAGGCCCTTAGACAGCCTGACAGCCTTAAATGTTTACCTAAATAGGATTCTCATAGTACATTTTTCCTCAAATTTTCCAATACAATGTTGCAGTGAATTTGGACAATATTGTTGTCCATCGCCAGTTGATGTTGTTTGGTTCAACTTTGCAAGGTTGGGGACCTGCACCTGCGGTTGGACCTGTTGGTGCGTGTTGCTTGCTTTTGTTTACTTCAACTTTGCAGGGTTGGGGTCCTACATGCGCAGTTGGATCTATTTTTTTTTTTACTTTGCGGGGTCCAGGTGTTGCACCCAGAATTCGACCTGCGCTTCTATCATTCATCGTTTCGAAGTAAGTTTCGATGCCATATCTTCATTTTATACTCGCTCTTTTTTTTTTCACTGTTTGCAGTTTGCAAGTAAGAATGTTTGATTATTTCTACTAGCATGCCTGTCACATGTTTTTGGTTCCTTTTGTGCTTGTGATGCATTTTGGTAATCGTTGGAGATACATGTGTTGTTTATTGGTTCAGTGGTTGTTGCTTATTCGTTGGTCCGTTGGTTCGTCAATTGCTTCTTGTTGTTGTTTGGCTCAAGTTTACAAGTTTGAGGCCCTGGGGCTGCAATTGGGCATGTCTGTGCTTGCTCGTTGGCTTCTTGCTTGTTCTTTTCTTTTGTTTGCTTCAACTTTGCAGGGTTGGGGTCCTGTGCCGACAGTTGGAGCTGGGTTCTTTTTTTTCACTTTGCGGTTTCTAGGTCTTGCATGTAATATACCAGATATAAAAAGTATGCAGAACATAAATAAAATGCTAGAAGTGGCAGAATAACAACAATATAACCATAACAATCACTACAATAACACTGAAATGATATAAGAATAACAACAAAAATAACACTTTGATTCTGAGAGAAATGTGCATAGGCCTCTTCAAGGGGGCAACCTCCAGTCGAGAAGAGCTCTATTACAATAATATCCAATCTAGGGTTCTCATACCCTCGACTCCTATCTATACTAAACATGTCTATTAAAAGAAGCATCTAGAGGAAGATCCTTCTAGAAGCAGAAGCTTCTATTAGGTCTTCTTACATTCGACTTATTCTATTTTATTGCAAGGCCTTATTAATATTGACCTTTATTACATATGAATATATTATTCTACCTATGTGCGGGTTAGGACCCTAACCTGTCCTCCCCCTTAAAAACAACCTTGTCCTCAAGGATTGAGATGTGGAAATTGTTGTAGAATGGTAGTTGGTTCCCAAGTGGAATCTGCTCGAGTGGTATCTTTCCACTAGACTAACACTTCCTTGATGGTTCTCTGACGTAGGCGACACTCACGTTGGTCCAAAACTGCTTGTGGTTGTAGCCAAATGGATCCTTCTTCGACTAAATCGGGAAGGTTGGTTTGAATTTGGCACTTAGTTCCAATCACCTTCTTTAAGCATGAAACATGAAAAAGTACAAGATGTAGCTTTTAATGACTAGGAAAAACTAACTGATAGGCCACCTGTCCCACATGCTTGAGAACGGTATAAGGACCATAAAATTTGGGTGCTAGCTTCTAACAATGCTCGGCCTTGAGGGAATTTTGACTGTAAGGTAGTAGTCAAAGAAACACCTAATCCCAGTTCAAAGTGACCTTGATTTGCTTATTACTTCATGTGATTTTATGTCATGACCAAATTCTCTTTGAGGGTACGGAGAATAGCCTCTCGACCATTCAACTAAGGGAAACCATTGAGCCCATTGATTTTGTTTTTCTTAGTCAAAACACCTCAAATATGTTTCCAAACACTTGTTGACAACTTCTGTTTGACCATCAATCTGTGGATGATAAGTTGTGCTACGATGCAATTGGGTGCCTTGTAGCTTGAAACGTTCTTGCCAAAAATTGCTAGTGAAAGTTGGTTCGCGATCAGAAACAATAGAATGTGGCATGCCATGAAGCTTGAAGACCTGATCCATGAAAATTTGAGCCACCATGGATGTTGTAAATGGGTGTTGAAGAACAGTGAAATGAACATACTTGGAAAGGTGATCAACAACCACCATGATGACTGATTTATTTCTCGATTTGAGTACTGTAATAAAATACATAGATATATCCCTCCAAATAACAGGTCGAATCAGAAGCAGTTGTAGTGTGCCTAGAGATTTGACTGTTTTTCCCTTTTTTCATTGACACACATCACATTTAGTGAAAAAATTATGAATGTCTTGTTTCATACCATCCCAGAAAAAAAAATGTTTGACCCTGTCATAGGTTTTGGTGAACCCGAAATGCCCCACTGTGGGTGTAGCATGAATCTCAGAAAGTACCATGGATTTAAGTTTTGATTGTCTACTTAAATACAAATGGTCTTTGTATAGAAGCTCATCATGGAGCCAAGAGTACCCTAGGGGAGTTGGAGCATTGGACTGCAATTGATGGATTATATGCAAACTTTTGGGATCTTGTAGCCATTCCTGGCGAATGACTTGGAGCCAATCTGGTACAATGAAGGAAAGAGAAAAAATGAATCCTTCATCTTCATATTTTCGGGAAAGTGCATCCACAACCAAATTGTCTTTGCCTTTCTTGTAAATTATCTCAAAAAAATATCCAAAGAGATTAGTCACCCATTTTTGTTGCTCCAGAGAGGAAATGTGTTGTTCCAGAAAATACTTGAGGCTTTGATGGTCTGTCTTAATTTGGAAGAATTGCCCCAATAGATAAGGGAACCACAGATCAACGGTATGCAGAATAGCCAACATTTCCTTTTCATAGATTGATTTGCCCAGATTTATTTCAGACAGTTTCTTGTTGGTAAAGGCCAAAGGATAACCTTGCATAAGGAAAGAACCAATTGCTTTCCCTGAAGCATCACATTCCAAGACAAAGGTCTCTGTGAAATCAGGAAGGGCCAGGACTGGAGTGGTGCACATGGACATCTTCAAGGTTTGAAAATCTTGAGCAGTTGTTGGAGTCCAAGTGAAAGAGTTCTTTTTTAGAAGTGAAGTGAGAGGTGCTACAATCTTTCCATAATTCTTAACAAACTTGTGATAATAACCTATTAAGCCCAAAAATCCACGCAATCTTTTAAGAATATTTGGGTGAGGCCAGTCTTACATAGCTTCAATCTTTTTAGGATCCACCCTGACGCCATCCTTGCCAACCATATGACCCAAGTATTCGACTTCTGAGGCGCCAAAAGCACATTTAGACTATTTCAGGAAAAGTTGGTGTTGAGAGAGTAGATGGAGAACTCGATCCACATGAGCAAGATGGTTTGTCCAGGTTTTCCTATAGATGAGGATATCATCAAAGAAAACTAAGACAAAATTACGGAGAAAAGGATGGAAGACATGATTCATGAGGCTTTGGAAGGTGGAGGGCGCATTACATAAGACAAAGGGCATGACCAAAAACTCATAGTGGCCCTCATGAGTTCTAAAGGTGGTCTTGGGAATGTCTGCATATTTCATATGTATCTAGTGGTAGCCAGAATGAAGATCAATTTTAGTAAAGAGTTGGGCGCCAATCAATTCATCTAAGAGGTCATCAATGACAGGAATGGGAAATTTGTATTTAATGGTAAGTTTGTTGAGGGCATGAAAGTTAGGACACATTCGCCAATAACCTTCTTTCTTCAGGACCATGATCACAGGAGAAGAGTAGGGGATCATACTAGGGCGGATAACGCCTGCATTAAGGAGTTCCTAGACGATTTTCTCCATTTAATTTTTTTGGGAAAAAGGGTGATGATACAGACGAATATTGGGAGGAAGGTTTCCTGGTACAAGGGGAATGGAATGATCATGAACACCATGGGAAGGAGGGAGCCCCTGGGGAGTGGAAAATACCACTTTATGTTTAGAAAGGATGGATTGAAGATCTTGCGGCATCGAGGGTGTCTTTGTTGCTTGGATGCAATGGAGTTGGGAAATAATGCCAGGATGACCTTTTTTGAGTAGCTTTTCCATGCGATGGGAACTAATGATCTCAGGTGAACCAATGATGATGCCTTGGAACTTATATTGGTGGACCTCCTGGTCAAATTGCATGGTTAATTACTTAAAATCCATGAGAATGGGACCCAAATTCCTTAGCTAGACTACACCCAACACAATGTCACAACTGCCCATGTCAATAGAAAACATATGAGATTTCAGGTGGTGGTCACCAATTTGGAAATGCACATTCTCACAATGCCCTCCACATTTCATGGAGCCGCCATTGGCAATCATGATTTGTAAATTATTGATGGCATGGATGTAGCAATGAGTTTCTTGGGAAATGTGGTAATGAATAAAATTATGGGTGCTTCCTCTATCAACTAGAATTATGACCTTCCTATGCTTGATGTAACCGATGAGCTTAAGGGTTTGGGGAGCCGAGAAGCCAATAATAGAATTGAGCCAAATGAGTAGTTCTACTTCGGGAGGGTCTGAGGGAGGGGTTATGTCAGTGGTTTCAAGTGACTCAGACACAAGGGAAGTTTAAAAATCCTCTTCCAAAATATCCTCCAAGATGGCCATAAAAAGCTTTTGTTCCTTACACTTTTGGCCCGGGAAATATTTGTCATCACAATTATCACAAAGGTATTTGAGTTGGCGTTCATCCATTTCATCCCTAGTCAATTTTTCGATCTTTAGTGGAGCGAAGGGAGCAGTGGGATTCACTTGTTTAGGGTAAGGGATAAAGGAGGTGTTATTGGATAAATCCATAAGTGCGGACACAAACCGATCTCCCTAGATCCACTTGGATCTAGAACAAAGCAAGACAGAACATGACTCTTTCCCTAGATTCTAACCATTGAATTAAATAGGAGGCAAGAACAAAGAACATACCTTATGATCGCTTCCTTTGGTCTTTGTTTCTCCCGCTTCGCTCCAGTGCTCTCGTACAGTCAAGACCAAAACAATACAAACCAACCAAAGTGAAGAAAGCACAATCTATTCAACAATCAATCTATGTATATGATCAAGGAGTTATACAATAAAGTGGAACTAACTTTATGGGAAAGGGACATATTACTGTATCATATTAATGGAAAGTAAAGATTACAACCTGAGCCCTGATGTTGAAAACTTCCTTTCAATGGCCCTTGGCTTCGACACACACACTTTCTCACTTGCATTAAGAAGATCAACCACCTTTGATAAACTTGCTAGAGTTTCCTAGTTGTTGTAGCTTTAGTCCTTCACACAATCTTTCACCAATTCTCCAATGAATCTTGCTTAACCTTGTTTGCTTCTTTGCTTAATCTTTTCCATGAGAATTCTATAGTAGCTTTAGTACTATAGTACCAATTCTCCAAGGTACTATAGTACAATCCATCGAGTGTGAATAAATGAGTTGATGTCAAACATCTGATGGAATATTTCGAGCAGGGGTCAATGATGTAAACCCACTGTCGAAAGTGAGGAAACCTATCATTGAGGCATGCATGATCCAAGGTACCAAATAACTTCTAAGTCTTGATTCTGAATAATGAGATGAAGTCGACAGAACAAAACTCGTCACAAGAGGGCCTTGATGTATCCCCCATCAATGAAACGAAATGAGTAACAAATTTTGAAAGTGAAACAAAGTATGATGTGAACTAGACTAGACATGGGGAAGGCCGACACGGAGAGAATGGATAACTGCATATGGCTAACTTAATATAGGTTTCAAATGGACTTCTTTTGAACATATGAATGACAC
>ML780393.1:316068-348204 GCA_009831015.1 Picea engelmannii
TTTATCGAGCGTGAAAATAGCAAGGTCGCTCGGTGATCTTTTCATGTTTAGAGAGTCTGAAAAGAGCTTAAAGAGGACTCCAGGGGGGTTCCTTTTTCGTATAACCTTGTTGAGCCCGAAAAAGTGATAAAAGTACACTCGATCGCGTTCTTATGTATTTACTAGCGCAAGAACAAACAAAAACGACGCTCGAGGTTTTTATGTAAAAACCATAAAAAACAATCAAAAACATGCCATAACGAAGAAAAATATGTCTATATCCTCGTATTTAATCATCAAAGTCACCACGCCTGCAAGTCATTACACTCAACATGACATTAGGGATTAGGTTTAATTGATAAATAATCATCAAAAACCAAAACGATATAGTAAAAGTAAATAAAAGGAGTAAATACTATTTTTTACCACATCATTTTACATTTCCACTATTGAGCTCAAAAAAATCCATCTTTTACCCTCCAAGTTCAGCGTTAGATTGTGGGAGCTATGAGAGACCATTCAGCGAGCCGTCTACGATAGTTAGGTAATTTCTTCATCCTTAACACTTTCATGGTTTAAATTTGTCATTTCATTGGTTAAATTTGCAGTTTTAAGTTATTTTTCAAAGCCCTATATGCACGCTGCCATTCTCATAGGAAGCCCATACGGGGCCTACGAGAATGATGCATTCTCGCAGGTGAGCCTTAAGCCACCTGCGAGGTTCTCGCACAGTGCACACAGGGCACCTGCGAGAACCACAAAGCCCAATTTGTTTTTAAATATTTACCCAATGAAAAAGATCCAAAGCATGAAGAAAGTTATTAATCCTCTTATTGTATTCCTTGTGCAGATAATTGGCCATCAACATGGTGCTTGAGTGGCGTGAAAGGGAACATGAAGAGGATAATGCAATGGTGGAAAATCATCCACCTACCATAGCTGCTTTGATATATTGTAGGCTCTTAAAGTACTATCGCATCCCGGGCATGAGGGCCCAAGTCAAACTATTAGAATATATGGTGCATATGTGGGACCCTGATCAACAGGTGTTTCATGTGGGGGCTCACTCACTGTCCATAGACATTGAGTATATTTACTTTTTGACTGGATTTTCCCGGCGCGGGTACTATGTAAGCCTGACCGGTAGTAGAGGTGGTGGGCTAAAGATGAGTGAGTACTGTAGTTTATACTGTGTACCCGAGGCTGAGAGAAAGAAAGGAAAAGTGGCTATCTGGGGGGTACAAGACTTGACCCTCTGTACTATCCTTTTCACTATAGCTCGGATGGCTGGGAGTTCTGCTCCTCATATGGCGTTGCAAAGCTACTTCCAGTATGCTATTGAGTGTACTTAGCCTCAAGTATTCAACTGGGCAGATGTTGTGCTGCGCAGTATAAAAAAGAAATTAACCAAATGTAGGCGAAGTGAGCTAAAACAATTCAAGTATGGATCTTTGTTGGTGTCCTTCTTCCTTGAGCGGGTCTCCGTACTGAGATTACAGTTTGAGTGGAATATACCGGGTTCCAAGGATCCGAGGATGTTGAGATGGTGTCGGCTCATGGTTCGGCACGTAGCAGGACCGATCGTCAAGTACGATGATATTTTCTTTGACTGGCCTCAAACCCAGATGTTGATGGTTGATGACTACGCTTATGCCGGGTTGGATTTCCGAGGAGATCCGGATTTATCACTACCAGAGGATACTCAGTGGGGTGACCTTGGTAAGAAGTACACACATTTTCTCTTTTTAAATGTTTGTTTGAATTTTTTATCATATTCAAATGTTTTTTTTTTATGTGTTCGCCCAAAGACTAATGCAAAATCGTTTGTTGATAACACATATGTTGGACCGTATAGACCTCCCGACACTTCTCCCATCCAGCGGCGAGGAGAGGTAGTGGCAACACCACAGTATGTTGAGGATTATCAAGTAGTGGAACAGAATCTAGAGGGCCTGACTGCAGACATTCCAGATATGACTCTGGAAGAGGTTCCACGACGCGATCAGCGTCATACTGTAGGGGTATCAACAGCTATGAGTCGACTGCTCCGTAGGGTTTCTAGGGAAGTCATGTGTTACCGTGAATGTCATCCATGACGTCACTTTGTAGAAGCTATAAGCTTCAATTTTTGACATTTTGGTCTTCAGACAATATTTTTGTAAAAAACTCTTTTGATCGTTATATATACAGACAACTTCTACCATTTTACTTTATATTGTGTGAATTTTGATGTGTTTAATTTATAAATGGTTCAAATGTCTATCCAATACATAATTAGCCAATGCATCTGTTAATGTATTAATACATCTAGGAATATGTTGATATTCAATGTGATCAAAATATCGTTCCAAGAGGCGAATTCGCAAATACACCCATAACAAAGTAGGACTTCGAATAGAGTAGATATTACTTAACTGTAGTACTACAAGCTGTGAGTCAAGTCGCACAACCAAATGACAAATTTTGAGCGAGATAGAATCAACCAATAATTCAATAATGGTACTATACTCTGCAATGTTGTTGGTTGCACGGCCGAGGCATACACCTCGTAAAGATACAAGTTCGTTTGTTGGGGCATAGATTTCCCACGCAGCAGAAGCAAGGTTCTGAGTACTACGGCTAGCACCATCAGCGAAGAAAATATAGGGTAACGAAGACTCCGACATTTGGAAATCAAACACAACGTCACATAAGGGTAGAGACCAGATAACGACCAAAGCAAACTATAGTAACACACAAAAAGTATGATACATTAAAAATACAAGTACTTGTGCACAGATGGTTTATGCATAGTACTTCTTCAAGTACAACCCATTCTTGGGTTCACTCAAAGGTATACCATCGTAATCTACCAGCTCATGCGCCCCTTTTTCCAAAACTCAGCGAACAATATAAGGACCTCGCCACATGGGTTCAAATTTTCCAACTCTTAACGCATCTCGATCCTGTTCATAGAGAAGAACAAGATCACCTTCAGAGAAAATGCGAGGCTTGACATGCTTGTTATACTGGGCCTTGACACATTTTTTCTGGGCTTCTAATACTAGAGTGGCGTCACGTCGAGTTTCGTCTAATCGCATTAGATACAATAGACGTTCTTCTTCAGCAGAAGTGTTGGGTAAGAGTTCGATAGCTAGCTTCAAAGAGGGTATCTTTCATTCTATAGGAAGAATGGCTTCCACACCATAGACTAACCGAATTTGACAGATGTCCGGTATGCCCACAATGCCGAAAACAACATTGTGTTCTAACTTGTTTTATGAATTCCTATCATCCGTCGAAGCATAGTTATAAGAACTTTGTTAATCGCTTTGACTTGACCATTAGCTTGTGGATAATAGGGCGTTGATTTATCATGGCGAAGACCCAACGTTTCTATAAGTTCAGACATCATAAAATTCATAAAGTGGCTACCATGATCAGTAACGATAGCTTGGGGGACACCAAAACGTGCTATGACATGGTTAAAAAGAAACAATGCTACAGTCTTTCTAGTATTATCGAATGTCGACATCAGCTCAGCCCATTTCGTAAAGTAATCAACAGCTACAATGATGTAACCATGCCCCCCGACCGAGTGAGGGTGACATGTCATGAAATCAATGCCCCATTTTGCAAAAAGACCAACTGAGACCAAAGGATGAAGAGGAGCAGGATGTGACCAAATTTTCTGATTGTAGGTCTGGCAGGTATGGCATTTCTGAACGAAAGTAATGCAGTCATTAAACAAAGAAGGCCAAAAATACCCTACACGTAAGATCTTCTGGGCTGTAGCATACCCATACATGTGACCACCACATTCTCTAGAATCGCAGTCATTCAGAGCTTTCTCGGCTTCGTCGAATGTTAAACAACGTCAAAAAATAGAGTCAACTCCCCGACGGTAAAGAGTATCCTTGAGAATAATGTATTAACGAGCCTGATAGCGTATGCGACGTCGTTCAGTACTAGACAAAGTAGGCCGGAAATTCTGGGTCTGGAGATATATAATGATATCCCCATACCAAATATCATTAGTGCTAATAAGAAAAAGAGATTCATCGGGTAATGAATCTACTGCTACATTTTCCGTTGCAGAATGAAGAAAATCGCATATCAACTCAGCAAAAACTAAGGCTTTCTTTGACTTGGCGCAGTCGAATTCCAAGTCACACTCCTGGAGTATAACAATCCATTTGGAGTATTTTCCCCCTAGCAATTGGCATGTCAAAATATGTTTCATAGGGTTGCAATATGAAATTACTGTAGTCTTGCGGGAGAGGATATAGTGTCGGAAGCGTTGAATGGATTGAACGACAACTAAGGCCAGTTTTTCGACATGTTGATACTTGATTTCAGTTGGTGTAAGACTTCGACTCAAGTAGTAAACAACATTTTTGTCGTGCGCATCATCCTCTTGGACGAGAACCATGCCAATAGTGTACTCCGAGGCAGGAAGATAAAGGAAATAATCGCGACTGTAATCGGGAGGAAAGAGAAGAGGAGATCGCGTGAGGGACAACTTTAAAGCTTCAAAAGCATTATTAGCAATGGTATCCCAGACGAACTCGGAATCTTTCTTTAGTATCCGCGTAAAACCACGAGTGATCTCAGTGTAATTAGGGATAAAACCACGAAGAAAGTTTGCTTTCCTCTGCAAACTTTGCAACTGGCGCAGTGTAGAAGGAGGAGGGAGATTAAGAATCGCCTCAACCTTAATAGGATCCACCCGGATCCCTTGACGCGAAACGATAAAACCGAGAATACGGTCGGATTCTACGCAAAAAAATGCATTTATGAGGATTTAAACGTATACGATAGAACCGACAGTGAACGAAAATGGCTCGGAGGTGGGTAGGGTGATCGACTCTACGCATAGAATGAGCGGGTAAATCGTCCAAATAGGGTTGAATGATATGCTTAATATCATGAAAAGCATAAGACATAGCGCGTTCAAACATCGTGCCCACATTCTTAAGACCAAAAGGGAGTTTCCTATAGGCAAAAGTACCCCAAGGACAAATAAAATCAGTCTTATGTTGGTCTTCGAGAGCAATGTTAATTTGATTATAGCCGGAGAAACCATCCATGAGAGAGAAGATTTCACTGTCGGCGTAGTCATCGACAATCTGATTGACGAAGGGGGTAGGAAAGTTTTTTTGGGGACAAGCTTTGTTAATATCCCTATAATCAACACATACACAAATACTGCCACCTTTCTTTTCAATCGGGACAGGATTGGAAACCCATTCTGTAAGAGACACCGGGTAAATAAAGCCAGCTTTCAGAAGTTTCTCAACTTCGAGCTTGATAGCAACCGCTTTACGGGGGTGAACTGGATGAAGGTGTTTCCGGACAGGTTTAGCTCCGGTGTATGTCTTTATCTCATGTACAAAAATAGCAGGGTCGATACCTGGCATCTCTTCGTAGCTCCAGGCGAAGATGTCACAAAATTATTTGAAAAGAGATGTATAGGTGACTATTTCGTCGGAAGAACACGAAGCTCCAATATGAACATTTTCAACAATCCCAGGTTTAATGGATATGTCAATGGGAATCGTGGGTGAGATGTTACTTAAGTTCCATTCAACAAACACATCGTGTGTAGTCGCAGGAACCATCGAGATGACAACAACAATCGACGGAGGCGAAATCCGTTGATAGTTCTCAAGAGTGTGTTGTTCCAGAAAGAGTATGGAACGATGATGCCCATCATCCCAAGGGGTGTCCTCCATGATGGACATGATCATCTCGTCAATGGGAAAAATAACGCAAAAAGGATCAGGAGACAACTCATCAAGAGAGGGGGTAGAAGGTGTAGCTGATTGAATGGCCTGATATGCAGATTCAACCGGACTTAACGGCATTACGTTGCCGAAACGAAGATGATCTCCAGGGTCAGGGACAATCCAAGGGTCTTGTGACGCAGGAAGTTCATGAGGCACAGTGGAGATCATGTTAATACAAGAAACTGACGGGCGTGGACCGTCGGGCGGTGGAATGGGAAAAGTACCCATTAACGAGGAGTCCTTTAAAAGGCCTACATCGACGTTCTCATAACCCGGTGGGGTTTTAGCAATAAACGACACGTTGCCAGTACAGGTATCAGAATTGAAGAAGGCAAGTTGGTCAACGATAACAACCTTTCCTTGATGAGGAAAACATACTAAAAGGAAAAGTGTTGACACAACGGCGTGCATGGAATCGATCCAGCTACGACCAAGTAAAAGATTATAATCAAGGGGAGCATCAAAGACTTCCACTTCGACTTGGATCGTCTTACCTTCTAGTGTAATGGGAAACGAAGGAAGAACACCGTAAGGCTTAAAAACAGAGCCATTGAATGCTTTAAGAGTGTTTTGTGATTCATTCAAGGGAGGAGAGCCAATGGTTTTCCAACAAGCAAAAGACATTACACACGTTGAGGCACCCTCGTCGATAACAGTTCAGCAAATGTTCTTGTCAGAGAAAACAACCTGTATCTGGAACGCGAGTTGAGGGGGTAACCTTGTAATGTGATCATCCAAGTACGGGTAAAAGGTAACTGTCGATTCACTTGCGAGTACGGGTGGCTTTGGGGTTGAAGCCCTGTGGGAAAACCAGTACGACCGTAAGCAGTCTGCCCATAATGGGAAGACCTGGGCAGATTCGGTGGTGGTTGGAGAGGATAGTAACTCCCACAATTGTAACTTTGAGTTTGAGCGGGCACCTGAGTTTGAGCATTCGTACCCCAAATAGGATTGGGTATACCGAGATATGGTTGGCCTATAGTAGGGACAAGCTGCTGCCCCCCAGTCGTTTGAGGAAGATTTTGGATCATCTGATTCCAATACTGGGCCAAAGAAGGAGGTATATTTTGTCCAAAAGGTGGGATTGGTCCCCCTATCGTAGGTGGTGTTCCAACCGGAAGTTGTGTAGTAATTGGAATATGTCCGGTAAGAGGAAGTTGAGTTGTACCACCTTGTCCACCAACGAGAATCTGCAAGTTTGGTGTAATAGACGTTATAGTTCCACTAGGATGAGGATTGCCAGAAGGAAATTGAGGGAGTGTCAGAATAAAACTGGGAATAGGATGCCCAGGAAAAGAAGGACCACCTGGAGAACCGGATGGGGTTTGCAGAGGTGTTGGAACAGAAACATTCAATAAATAATTCAACGCATGGTATCTGGGTGGTAGAGTCAGAGTGACATTAGGAATTCGTTGTGTGTTTATAGGAGCAAGACCAGGGGCAGTGAACCCGGTTGGGACACTCGTAGTATTCACGAGATGGGCCATTTCGGCAGGGAGAGTAAAGTGATAAGTGGTATTCAACGGTATAGTCTATGTCTCAGAAAACACTGGAGGGTTGATTTCGGAGACCACGGGCGAACCAGGACCAAAAAGGGTCCTTTGGAGATCACCTGCAGACCAAAAAGGATCTTTGCCTTCTACGCTGGGAAAAGGCCCAACGGGTGATCCAGAAGAAGTAACAACTAATACTCCAGAAGAATTCAGTCGTCTAAAAGGGCGCTAAGAATCACTAGGAAGTCGAAAATCCTCTCAAGTATTTGTAATTCGAAAACGTTCGAGAGAGTCAGTTCATTCCACTTGTGGTGTGGTGACGACTGTGGCTTCACTTGTCCCTGGAGAGCCGTCCGGTGTTCCTATAGGCAAGGGTTGAGAACTGTCCAGATGCTCTGGAGATAAACCTTGCATTCTACGAGAACGACATGGAGGAGCTATTGTAAACAAGTGAAAATATCCGTGAAGAAAATCCTATGGTCAACTTCGAGTAACTAACAACACGCGCTAGTAACCAAAATCTAAGAATCAATCACCAGGAAAACAAGACCTTCTAATTTCTAAGCCACTAGTTGATGATGAAATCCAACGTCGCAACAACGAGATGAGAAGGGGTGGGGCTAGGGTGGAAAAGTTACGATGACGACCTACTTAACGGACTTACACCCTGGTGCAATCTCCCACACATAATCATGGGTATACCCTCCAAGGAGCCCGAGTGAGTTCGATCAACGTCAATTCCATTTACCGTGAAGATTTGCCCCTCCACAGTCACCTTGGGTAAGAACCTAGAAAGATAGGCCACTAAGGTCACCACCAACAACAATAAAACCTGGGGGAACAGTCGACAGTACGATCCACATGCAAGGGTAGGGTATCTAGCCCGAAATCAACTCAAAAGGCTTCCACTCATCATTGTGGGTATACCTCCGAGTGATCCCCGTAATACATGCAATCTCTACACTGATATCAACAAAGCAGGGTGAGTAACTCTGCCAATACCAATGCGACCTCATGCTTGACCCTTGTGTGAGAAGGGCTTCTCAGGACAAGATGTTGCAAATGGGATTTAACACTCCCTAACACAAGATGCTATTGTGTGTTTTGTACTTTTGGAGAGTGTATCTCTCTTCCTACTCCAAAGCGCTAGCCTAGCTAAATGTTGGTGTAAAAGAGCCCTAGAAAAGAGTTACTAGATAAATTTTATGATTACGCAGTTTTATTAAAGGCTGTTGTTTACTCAAAGGTAACGGAAATGAAACGTGTGTTGTATGACTCTGACCCAATAATGCAAGGATGAGAATGAAATATATCACTTTTCGTTCAATGAATCCTATGTATGGGAGAGAGAGAAAGTTTTCCAGATCAACCTTGAACTACAATGCAAAATTTCCTTTCAAATGCCAGCAAGCACTTATTAAATGACAATTCTCTATTGTGTCGTTTTCAAATACTTCAACAATCTCAATAATTTGATTTTCAATGTTTTCTAAAACGAAAAGAATTTTTTGAAATAAAAAATTTGTTGTTCACTTTTCAAAAAGGGACCCACACTATGATAGCGAGAGTACTGAAAATCAAAAGTTAGATGAACAAGCAATGAAAAACTCAATCAACTCTTTCAATGAAAGAAAAAATAGAGAGCAAACCAAAGTAATCTTCTCAATGCAAACAAAAATGATCTTTCAAATCGAAAGCAAATGATAAAAACCAAGAAAACTTAACTTTCAACCAATCACTGGATCTTAACTAATCAAACACACTCAGATTCTGAAGTCAGAGCGAATGGTTTTTGCCAAGAAAATCCTTGAAACCCTAATACTTTTCATGTACACAAACAAAGACAAGAAATATACCAATCAAAGGTCCAAGAAACTCATAAGAGGCAATCAAACTGATTTGGGCAGTTGGAAATACCAAAAGTCAAATTCAAACTTTTGAAAAAAAGATGTTCGCAGGCAGACAGTATTACACAGTGCGAGAATCACTGATTCTCGCAGGTAACCCTTGAGCAGGGTGCGAGAACCTCGCACCGAAACCTAAAGGAAGAGTGTGAACTCTACCTATTATCGCAGGCTGCAATGAAGTGCAGTGCGAGAATTCCTGAACATTACCAAAAATTTGAAAAATGAAGCAAAATTTAAAAAGACTTCTGGACCCAGAAAGTCTATCAGGATATCCTGAAGACTCAGAGATTTATAGGACAAGGAAAAAGTGAAACTAGAGAAAATGGCCACAGAAAATATCAAAAGCCACAAAGAAAATGGGATTCATCCCCAGTGGAGTCGCTAATTTTGTTATTAGATAAATCCGTAAGTGCGGACACAAACCAATCTCCCTAGATCCACCTGGATCTAGAACAAAGTAAGACAGAACATGACTCTTTCCCTAGATTCTAACCTTTGAATTAAATAGGAGGCAAGAACAAAGAACATACCTTATGATCACTTCCTTTTGTCTTTGTTTCTCCCGCTTCGCTCCAGTGCTCTCGTACAGTCAAGACCAAAACAATACAAACCAACTGAAGTGAAGAAAGCACAATATATTCAACAGTCAATCTATGTATATGATCAAGGAGTTATACAATAAAGTGAAGCTAACTTTATGGGAAAGGGACATATTACTGTATCATATTAATGGAAAGTAAAGATTACAACCTGAGCCTTGATGTTTTAAACTTCCTTTCAATGGCCCTTGGCTTCGACACACACACTTTCTCACTTGCATGAAGAAGATCAACCACCTTTGATAAACTTGTTGGAGTTTCCTAGCTATTGTAGCTTCAGTCCTTCACACAATCTTTCATCAATTCTCCAATGAATATTTCTTAACCTTGTTTGCTTCTTTTCTTAACCTTTTCCATGAGAATTCCCTCAATATATAGGAGAGAATGAATTAGTTACTTGGATAAGAATGATCCCAAAATATCAGGGAATCCAATACTAGGATAACCATTCAAATGCCATCTCATCCTTCTAGAAGATTCCCTTCTAGAAGCATCGAGAATTCATATTTTTCCTTGCTTTAGAAAGAGTTCGCACCCTAGCAGTTCAACACAGTGTGAACTTCTTGCGCCCTAGCTTAAGGCAGCCTGCGAGAATCTTGCATTCTCGCAGGCAAATATACGAGCAGCCTGCGAACAGTCTTCAAAAATGTGATTTCTGGAAAAAGATGAAGGTAACTTTTCTCAGGAGAAAGTTCTAATGAAGAGCCTGAGTACACCATCATCAATACATCATCATGACAACCAAAATCATGGGTTTCCAATTTTGAGAAGATAAAACCTGTTGTGCTTCTTTATCTCTTTTAGTATCCTCCTCCCAACTCTGAGGTCGAGCCATGAGGACATGGGGCTGAATATCATCCTTGAGGCCACTAATAAAACACTCTTGGAAAAAGGCATCAAACAAGCCCTCTGTCCGAAAATCCAGGCACTCAAAGGAAGCTATAAAGTCTTCCACTATTCCTGATTGTTTCAACTTTGTCAAACGGCCCAAATGGTTGGTTTCAGTGTCAAAGCATTCATAAAGCTCTTCCACAAAGTGTGTCCAAGCAATATACCCTTGATGGGAAGTTTTTCTCCATTGCCACCACTTCCAACGTTCTTGATCTAAATGGAGAACACCATACCAGAGTTTGGCCAAGTCATTTGTAATGTCATATAAAGAGAAATAATGTTCCATTTGGGTTACCCAACCAGTGGGATCTGAGCCATTAAATTTGGTCACATCCACCCGCAGGAGGCATAGGTCACATTGAAAGTGATGGTGTTGAAAGTTATGGGAATGAGAATAATTTTCAACTTCAGTATTTGAAGGTGGGTAAAATAAAGGGTTATCTGTAGGGATATGTAGCTTGGTGCAGAGCATCGAAAAAACATATTCAAGATGGGTAGTCAGGTTTTGTTTGATTTCCTCCATTGAGGATTGCATGGTTTTATTGATGGTGACAACATTGGCACTAAGTTGTTTCACTTCTTATTGGGTCTCAGTGAGATTATATTGCAATGTATTGAAGCGAGCTTCCAAGTCTTGGCTACGGGTATGGGCCATGAGGACGAGGGAATTGAAATGGGGCGGGTGGGGTCAAAATATTTTGCCGAAAAATGATATGTATGAATGTGATAAGGGAGAAGAGATGAATCCAATGGAATAGGTCTCAAATAATGGTGCAAAAATTTCCAGACTCTGAAGTTATACTCCGGTATGAAGAATACTGCAGTGATGAAATGCCCAAATTATTAACCAGGAAGAAATGTGTAGTGACTTGGAAACCCGAACACAGTTGCGCGGCAATAGATCTTGTCTATTTTAATTTGTTTATGTTTCTGTCCCCAAGGTTTAGGTATTCAAGGGTTCTACAGACAAGGGTTTTCCATGTGCTATAGCTCTCTGATATGCTTGCGGGGTCCAATAGTAGTACTATGTCCAATACCTCAGGGCACTAACTAAGGAGGATAGACCATACCCTTAGCCATACTACTTGACTACCCAGATACTAGAGAGTATCTTCCTGAGTGTTGTTTTCGGTGGCACTATAGCATTCAGGCGGACGATCGATTTATCTAAAGAGGGCTTCATACAATCTAGGTTGATACGTACATAGGTGTTGTATGATTCCCCACCACTCGAAGGGGTACCAACATGGGTTATGTTGAAATAAAGTTTGTTTTTCTTCTCTAAATTCAAATCTCCATTTTTCTTTGGTTACGGAGCTGCCCTTTGTTCTAAAAAGAAGTCAAAAAGCCTTTCAGGATTTTCGGGTTTTGGGGTTCAGCTATTCACGAAGTATGTTTTTTAATAACAACTCCAAAGTCCTAGTACCGAAATCTCGAAAAAGTGATTGTTTAAAAGGAGTTGAACTGATTTTAAAGTAACAATTAAAAACATTAACAGCTTTCTAAGCCTTTCACATGTTCTTTTTCATCCATCTCACCTTAAACAACATTTCAAATGTCCCAATGCACTTTTACGAAATACCTTTTAATCATGATTAATTAATTTTTAAAACATACATAACAAATCGTTAATCAGTCACAATTCAGGAAATCAAAGAGTCGACTTTCTGTCTCCTTAAAACCCCGATTCCCGAGGTCATGAAATTCTTAAAAGATAATGCTATGTTTATTAATAAGTAAGAAGGTTTAATGATAATAAATCCCAGTGCAATTTCGCGATTTGGGATTTCTTGCGTTAAAGAGTCGTCGGAGTCCCGATACTCCAATCCACAAAAATTAAAGACTAAACCCTGATCGTGATTAATTAAAGGGTTAAAAAAAGTGGTTAGCGCATAAATAAATCCCATCGCGGTTTCACGATTCGGGATTTACTTGTGTCATACCTCTTCGAGACACGATGCTCAAAACTCCGAAACCCGAAATCCTGAAAGAATTAATCCCTTAAACATAATTAACTTAATTTTAAAACAACATTAAGGTTATTAAATAACTTTTCGCATTTCTCTATTTAGTAGTTTTCGATGACATTCATTTCAAAATCCCATTTTTGAATCGTCGATATGTGGCAATATCTATAACGGATTAATGGGGATATTTTTTAACATAAAGTGCATATCTCCAAGCGTACCATACCAATTAAAGAATTTAATTTTTATCGCCTATATCGGTACTCTAAATTTAAGATAGGTTAAAGGTTAATAAAGGTTTGTTATTTCGAATTTCATTCTTACTTTCAGACTAGGAGCAAGTTACACTCAGAAGAACTCACACATTTCTTCTATGCAAAAGGTTTTCATTTTAGCAAAAACATCATGGCACCCAGAAAAGCACCTAAGAAGAGTGAGGAGGCAGGTGAAGGCTCGAATCTATGAGATTAGGAATTGCCCAGATGATTTTGAAAATGAAAGGAATGAAAATAAACTCAGAGACATAGAAGAGTCCGAGCTTCATAAAATAGCCACATGGCCGAGACTCATTCCATACAATGACATGATAAGTTGGGCTTTAAAGAAAACCGACATTCAGACAAGGAGCATTCTAAACAGCCAAAAGGTCATCGTCATCTCGTTTAGACCTGAGCACATCCAAGTAATGTATAAACTATCCCCTAATTCTAAATACATTTATAATGTCAAATTCGTAGAGGAATTTCAAATAAAGGAATGTACAGAATTCGATCAAACATATCCAGGTATAATCAAAAAATGGTGGGGAATTCCAGCAAGATTTAAAGCTGATACCCATGGCAGTTATGCCACAACTTCATTAAACGAATACATGGTTTATATATCTTTGATTCTATGTATACTTTTCGGAAGGAAAATCCCTACCCATTTCCCTGCAGAATGGGTGCCACTTATACATGAAGTAGCCGAGGGTTACAGTTTCAACTGGGGTAAAATTTTATCAGATAATCTAACTAAGGAGATTGCAGAGTACCAAAAGGAAAAATCGAAAGGCCGACCTGCATCTTTTTACATGTCTTCATATATTATGGATGCTATATGTTACATGACTCCATTCCACTTGATGAATTGGAGCTGGAATCCAACCTGTGCGGAGCCCATTCATGTTTATCACTCTAAACTATGGGAGGAGAATGTTAAATATTTATTTTACAAAATATTCCACTACGTAGTGATAACTTTGCACCAAATTTTGTATGGTTATGCCCCCCTCATATTTAATATCCAATAAAGGGAAACCTCAAGGTGATTGCATATTGGTTTATTGAAGAGGGTTTCTCCTATGTCAAAGTTTTCAGGTGCTCGATTCCTCCTCACGCACTTCCAAAATTCCTTCCCAATAGACTGGTGTGCAGGGAGGTGGCCTACCAAATAATAACAGGTGGCATTGACATGGAATTGAAATCAGCTCAAAATAAGTTATGGCCACTTTTTCCTATATAGATTGGGAAGTGTTCACTGCTTAACTTTGGTCATTCCAAGGTTGAAGTTGCAGCACTGGAAGACGTCAAATTGGTAGATATTGAACTCAGAAAACATGACCCTTATCAAATTGTAGGAAATCATCTTTCTCATTGCAATATGAAAATGTATGAACATGAAGCTTCTCCCTACGAAGAAATGTTCAAGGGATCCAAAACTTATCAAGAAATATTAGATAGAGTTCAGGCATTATCACCTGACCTACAAACCAGTTTTCTGACTTTTCAGAAGCACAGGTGAAGTGGTTTTCCGAAGATACTACAGGGAGAATCAACAACCCCTCCTCCAGCTCAGGGAAGTATTCCCCCAGATTTCGGATAAGAGGCTCATGATAAAGGGACTGTAGAAGAAAATCGAAAGAAGAATGAAGTGTCTTCACAAAAAGAAGAAGCTTCACAAACAAAGCACCCAAAGTCTGAAACGAAAGTTAGGCTCGAGACACCTTCAAATTTGATTCAAATGATTCCTCTTTTATCATCAACTATTCCTGTTGATATCCCCAAAACAGCAAGAGAAACTTAATCTTCATAATTGGGCAACTCTATTTCATCATTAACTCCTTTATAGTCAACTTTTGGGACCCCCCGTCTAGAAGTCATATATGTAAGTGACCTTACTCCTATCTCTAGAGAAGAGATACCTTCATATGACTACTTTTTTAGTAAGAAGAGGAAGTTTGTAGTAAAACAAGAAATGCATCTGAGAGAAATCACAATGGTGAAGAAAAACAGAGTGCTCGTATATGGGCAGAACCTAGAATAGGAAGATTTCACCACAGAAGTAGCAAGCTCTATGGGAGCTTTGGCGATGACCAATTTATTCTCAGTTGACTATCTGAAAACAAGGTTGAAACATAAAAATCAAATGATAGCTCAGTTGCAGGACCAAATAAGGCACATAGAAAATAATATTTGAGAGGAGGTAAATCAAAGAGTTGAACATGCCAGAACTGCTGACAAACAGGAAATGCAATTGTTGAAGTCTAGTTTATATGAAGCAAACAAGCAGATGCAAATGAGTCAAGTACATGTTATTCGGTAAGAGGAATTAGTGAGACAACTACAGGCTGAGTTGAAGTCCATTGAAGGACAAGTCATGAATAAATACAACATTTCAAGCCCAATCACTAGAGGTGCATGAGAAACTACAAGCAAAATAGCAAAACATGCTTTCTAAAATAGAAATCGTTCAAAACTACTTCTTGGAAATAAGACACTCACTGGATAACATTTATTTCAAGGAAAAAGAGGCTACAGCAGCTCACGCTGTCTTTCAAAAGGTAGTAGTGTTTTCGTCTAGAGAGGAAGTACCAGCAATCCCAAAGATGATTGTAGAAGAACAGATCAGGGGAGACATCATATTAAAAACATGGGAGACCAATATTGTCGAAAGCAGAAAAATGGAAAGAGATGTTAAGAAAGAATGTGAAAAAGTGTTTGATCAGCTTGTTATCTCCTCAAATAAATTGGTGGAGATTTTTTCTTTTTACGTAATAGATTGTGGTCCAAAATTTATTTCTAAATTTTTGTAGGTAGGTTAGAGAGTCTTTTTTCTGTTGATAATCTTAGAAAGAACATTTGATTTGGTTTGGTCCAGCAAAAGATAGAATCTTAGGTTTCAGTGGTTTAGGCGAGCCTGAAACGCGCTCATTAACCACTGAAAGCCTTCATTCTCGGTAGTTAAGAGGGAAAATAAAAATATCATTTAACTACCGAAAAGATTTCAACGAGAAAAAATGAAAAGCTCATGCTTTCGCACGAGCAAGTTGTCAATTGGCGCAATCATGAAGACTTAACCGCCGAAAGTCCATGGAGGTGGTAAGAAATGATTAGTCATGTAGATCCTCACTATCTCCAGTCACGAGGACACAAATCCATTATGACCTCAATTAATCTCTGATTTGATATCTATTTATTATCAATTCGAATCCAGGAGTCATTGTGACAGTCTTGAGCCCGTGCTTTCATCAAGAAAACGCATATCCAGAGACCATAATCCCATTTTTTTTGGTGATTGCAAAGTGAAGTTCGAGTTCAGCAGATCGTTATCAAGCCAAAAGGTCATACCAATCAAGCCAGTCGAGTCATCAGTTTTTCCTAAATCGTAGGTACAGGTCAGCAATCACTAAAATGCCAAAAGTAGGGCTAGTTCTAAGGGCTGAATTGGATGGAGTTTGGTACCTTGAGGCTCACCCTGAGGTGGTTGAGTTCTTCAAACAAATTGGAGTCTATGCTTATTGTGAAAAACTAGCAGGTTTTCATCAGCAGGTGTCTGAAACCTTTGCTAGCTCATATGATGGAAGAACAACAACAGTGAGAAAGGAGTAGTTTGTGGTTGATGAGGCAGCCATAGCTAAGTTCACTGGTCTTCCCAGAACAGGCGATTGTTGTTTCAAATCAACTTTACCTTGAAACATTGAATTTAGATCCTACCTACAGCCTCTGCACAAAGATCTTACATGGAAAAAAGACATACCAATGTCTTATCTGGAACCTAAGTGGCAATCTCTCCTAAAGGCAATATTTGTCTATATCACCTGTGAAGGTAGATACAACAGAGTCATGTTCTACCACTTCAAACTTTTAAATCAATTCACAGGGAGATCTCCCATCAATTTACCGTTTTACTTGCACAAATCCCTCACGAAAATGGCTAGGTAGTTCAAGGCCAAGCCCACTAAGGTGGCAAGTAGATTGTCTCATCAAGGACTCATTACTCTCATTGTCAAATAGTCATTGAAGAAAAGGCAGGTAGATTGGAACTACTTCCTCTTATGGAATGAATTCCAGACTGTTTGGCAACAAGAGGAGAAGGGTAAAAAATATTCCACTAAGAAGACCATTACACCTAAAAGAAGTCATATAAAACGGAAGGGTATCTCACCACCAAGAGATCCGATAGAATCATCCTCTGTTAAAAGAAAAAGAACCAAAAGAAAGTTACAGTTTTAGGGTGAACAGACCAAGCTTCTTGCTGAAGGAAGTAACCCTTTAAACTTACCATATAATGACTCGGAGCCAAAATAGGAGTTAGAAGAGACACAAGGTGATGAACAAGATGGAAAAGTTGCAGAATATTGTGCCAACTTTCCCTCACCAACTTCCCCAGAGGCACACAGTCCACCATTGGAAAAAGTTTCTACAAGCAAGCCTAAAGCATCTAAGGCATGGAAAATCAATAAACTCCTGCAACAAGTCTATGAAATGGAAGTCCTAGAAAGAGTTATTAAAAAGGAAAATACAGACTTGACTGAAGAAATGCAGAGATTTTCAACATAAACCAAAGCCTCAAAGAAAATCATGATAAGATCAAAGACATGAACAAGGTGTTGATAAGGAAGAACATGAAGCTGTACAGGCAGCTCAGAATTCTGAGCCATAAATTAAAAGATTCTCAATCACCAACACAGGAGAAAACAGGTTTGGAAACTCTAGCCAACTTAGCTACAGCCATGGTAGATTTACCATAGTATTCCACACAACAAGTTGAAGTTCAAAGATCTTCACGAAGAGGAGTTGCATCGTCCAAAAAACCTTGAACACTCAGAAAAGCATCAAGGTAATCATTTTTGCAAATTTTGAAGTTTTGACAAAGAAAAGATTTCAGCGGTTTAGGCAAAGAGGATGACTGTTCATTAACCACCGAAAGAAGAGCTTTCAGTAGTTAATCCACCCAGGAGTCTTCTATGTTAACCACCAAAAGCCTATCACTACCAGAATGACCAAATTTTTGCCCAGATCAAGATTTTTTGAGTTGGAATGGTTTGAAACCTCTTCGAATGGAAATTTGTTGAATTATCAAGTCAGATCCAATAGCTATTTTTGATGGATAAGGGAAAGAAGAGTTGTTTCAATCATTTTTGGTACCTTTTCCAAAGGCAGAAAATCAGGGTTTTGCACACTTCAACAAATTCGAATTGTATCTCTTGGAAGAGTCATCACTTAGCCTTGGAAGACTATTTTTCACTACACAATGACTCTACAAGATATGAAGACCATGAAATGTGGGATTGACCTCATTTTGGGGATCATTCCCTATCTTTTGAAAACTGAATTTTGACTTTCTATCTTTAGCATATCTGATCCATGCTTTTAGGATTTCAAAATTGCATTGTAAAGCTATAAAGCTAAAGATAGAAGATGAACTAAGGGTTCGATTTTGATTTCTATATGCTACTGTTTTGTATGAAAGACACTTTCATTAATATATCAGCCTACAAGCTTCTTTCATTTGTTACTGTCAGACCTTCTTTCATCTTTGTCTATGCTTGCGAGTGGAATTAGTTCTTTTGTCTCTGTTTAATGATCCAATGGTAACTGTCATCTTACTTTTGATTGTTAAGCAAGAATCACAAGCATCTTTGGCTAGTTTGTTGACCCATCATATATATGGTTCTATGTATGTTTTGGTTAATTGATTAGTTTTCTTATCCATCTGTTATACAAACCTGTCTGACAATAGCTCTTGAAGGCCTTGTGTTGCATGATTATAGTTAAGACTGCCTTGAGAATACAATCTAGAGGTTAAGATATTCATCTTGATTCAAACCCACACTTATTATTGAGAAAATAGTTTCCAAAAAGATTAAGTTACGAGGCATCTCTGACTTACATCCTCGGAGAGTTTCCTGGAGTGATAACAAATTGGCGCCATTGCTGGGGAGAGGAGATCGAAGCTCATCTTCCTTAGGAGACGACAAGATCTAGCTTTTATGATAGACAAAGTCTGGACATATATTTGGTTGTAATCATCTATCACTCCATGAAGGACGGATTCAGTGGAAAATCCACAACATTCAGATGACAAAAGTGTTTTCTTCTCTTTTGGCTCGGAGGTTTGCACCTCTCAATTTTTCTTCAGTTCCTGGTTTCCCACATCCAGTACCTAATATGTCGGAATGGGGAGATTTTTTGCCTAGCTTCAAAGAGATCAAAGAAGAAAATCTGCAGAACACCTCCTCAAGTTTCATGAGTGCATGGATCTATTATATCTACAGCATGAAGATGTTCGTATGAAGATGTTCATGTTTTCATTGTATGGTGATGCACGTCAGTGGTATTTTTCTTTACCTCCTTCTAGCATTTCATCATTGAAGGATTTTCACAGAGCATTCACTGAGCATTACAAAAGGTATTTTTCAAATGAGTTTGCATTTGATAATTGTTGTGATGAATATGAATTACATTGTAAGATTGATGATGTAAATATAGAAAGATCTCCCCGTCATAATATGCCATAGCCCGTTAATGATCTTCAAGATGTTGTGTTTTCCCATCAACATGAACTACAAATGGATAATAAAGAAACTAAACGTTCTCTTACCATCTTTAAGTCTGATTGTTATGAAGTCGAAGAGATGGTTCCTTTAGCTACACAGAGAGATGATCATAAATGTATACACGATGTGGCTAATGATGGCTTCGAAGAGTGTGTTGTAACAGGGGACATCTATCATTGTAACCAAAATATTGGTGATCTTCAGATGGATAACCATAGAATTGATGCTTTTGACATTGTATCAAATGCATCTACTTATTTAGGTTGTCATGAAGATGAGATTGTCACCTTTGAAAACCCCAAAGATGATTATCATATTGACACATTAGCAGGTGACAGTCTCATATCTGCAGTAGATTCTAAGGGCAACTCTTAGCTTTCTGATTTGCAGACTAAGGCATTTTTCAGCAGATATGAGGAGGAAGATGAAGAACATAAAGTTTTTGGTCAGCAGTTGAATTTGTATTTTCATTTGACAGAGGAAGAACAGTCCACATTCAGTTCTCAGTTGGGACAGCAAGAAGAATTCCAAGGAAGACATCTATCTACAAATAGAGAGCCAGACATGGAAGGGCAATCATCTTTCATGAATCAGAATGCTTTTGATCTTGATTTTAGAGACCCGGTGGCTGATTTGATAGAATTACTTATTTCAAACCCTATTAAAGTTCTATATTTCATTCATTCATCAATTTCCACGGGTGAGTATGATTTTATAAAAGCTTATTTACTATTGCTGATATGTTTCATTTATTTTCTATTAAGCAGTGATAGAGATAAAGTCATCATGGGTTTGAAGTTTCTCAAATGGTTGTTATGGAAATATGCGTTTACCTGACCAAATTTTAGATTTGGTTAGCAGTAGGGATAGGCAAAAGAATAAGCTCTTCATATGAGAACTTAGATTGTTTTCAGTTATTGGTTGAATAAGCAGCAGGCCCGCGAACAGTTAGTGGACAGATCAGAGGCTCATCAAAAGAAGATCAAAGATACTTTTGATAGAAAGGCAAAGGTGGATAATTTTCAGGTTGGTGATTAGGTTCTAAAATGGGATTCTCTCAGACAGGATAAAGGAAAACATAACAAGTTCAATTCTTTGTGGACCGACCCTTTCATGATAACTCAAGTACAACACAACAACACATTCATTCTGCAAAATTTGGGAGGTGAAGAAATGTTCGACGACCCAGTCAATGGGCAATTTCTGAAACTTTATTTTGTCTAAGGCTGTGAAGCCTGGTCATTGTAATTTTAGTTTTAGTCATTATTTTTACAGAATAACTCCATGCCCAATGGAAACACTAGCAAATAGTTTTTAGTTTTATTTTTCAGGAAAGGCATTGGTTCTGTGGTTCTTGAAGCCTCATAGGGAGGCGTTCATCCCCAATAGGAGACAATGTTATCTCTTCAAATAAATTGGTGGAGATTTTTTCTTTTTAGGTACTAGATTTTGGTCCAAAATTTATTTCTAATTTTTTGTAGGTAGGTTAGAGAGTCTTTTTTCTGTTGATAAACTTAGAAAGAACTTTTGATTTGGTTTGGTCAAGCAAACGACGAAATCTTAGGTTTTGGTGGTTTAGGTGAGCCTAAAACGCACTCATTAACCATCGAAAGCCTTCGTTCTCGGTAGTTAAGAGGGAAAAGAAAAATCTCATTTAACTACCAAAAAGATTTCAACGAGAAAAAATGAAAAGCCCGTGCTTTCGCACGAGCCAGTTGTCAATTGTCGCAATCATGAAGACTTAACCGTCGAAAGTCCATGGAGGTGGTAAGAAATGATTAGTCATGTAGCTCCTCACTATCTCCAGTCGCGAGGATAGAAATCCATTATGACCCCGCTTAATCTTTGATTTGATCTCCATTTATTATCAATTCGAATGCGGGAGTCATTGTGACAGTCTTGAGCTCGTGATTTCATCAAGCAAATGCATATCCAAAGAACATAATCCCGTTTTTTGTGGTGATTGCCGAGTGCAGTTCGATTTCAGCAGATCGTTATCAAGCCAATTGTCATACCAATCAAGCCAGGTCGAGTCATCAGTTTTTCCTAAATTGCAGGTACAGGTCAACAATCACTAAAATGTCGAAAGTAGGGGCAGTTCTAAGGGCTGAATTAGATGGAGTTTGGTACCTTAAGGTTCACCCTGAGGTGGTCGAGTTATTCAAACTGTTGGGTATGTGTTGTATTCTTTTCATGTGTGTGTGTGTGGGTGCGTCAGATACGACAACTGCATCTGACGATCCCTTCTGGGCGATTTTTGCTATTTTTAGCGGATTTTGCTATTTTTAGCTGATTTGTAAATTAATCCCGGATTAAGGGATTAGGGTTTTGGTATCTACGGAATACCTAAAAACATTGTATATATTGTATGGCGAATGGTGAAATTCGATATAATGAAAATCAGAAAGGTTTTCCCGGTTGAGGATTTCCGGTAAAAATCTCTGTGTATTCTGTGTATGAGCCATTGATTAATTTTTGTATTGCTTAAGAATCTATATGCATTGCTTTACTTCGCAGGTTTAAAACTTACACAAACAAACTGGAGTCTATGCTTATTGTGAAAAACTGGCAAGTTTTCACTAGCAGGTGTCTGAAACCTTTGCTAGCTCGTATGATGGAAGAACAACAATAGTGGGAAAGGAGCAGTTTGTGGTTGATGAGGCAGCCATAGCCGAGTTCACTGGTCTTCCCAGAATAGACAATTGTTGGTTCAAATCAATTGTACCTTCAAACATTGAATTTAGATCCTACCTACAACCTCTGCACAAAGATATTACATGGAAAAAAGACATACAAATGTCTTATCTGGAACCTAAGTGGCAATCTCTCCTAAAGGCAATATTTGTCTATATCACTTGTGAAGGTAGATACAACAGAGTCATGTTCTACCACTTCAAACTTTTAAATCACTTCACAGGGAGATCTCCCATCAATTTACCGTTTTAGTTGCACAAAGCCCTCACGAAAATGGCTAGGTAGGTCAAGGCCAAGCCCACTAAGGTGGAAAGAAGATTGTCTCATCAAGGACTCATTACTCTCATTTTCAAAGAGTCATTGAAGAAAAGACAGGTAGATTGTAACTACTTCCTCTTCTGGAATGAATTCCATACTGATTGGCAACAGGAGGAGAAGGGTAAAAAAGCTACCACTAAGAAGACCATTACTCCTAAAAGCAGTCATAGAAAATGGAAGGGTACCCCACCACCAAGAGATCCGATAGAATCATCCTCTATTAAAAGAAAAAGAACCAAAAGAAAGTTACAGTTTGAGGGTGAATAGACCAAGGTCCTTGCTAAAGGAAGTAACCCTTTAAACTTACCATATAGTGACTCGAAGCCAGAACAGGAGTTAGCAGAGACACAAGGTGATGAACAAGATAGACAAGTTGTAGAAGATTGTACCAACTTTACCTCACCAACTTCCCCATAGACACACATTCCACCATTGGAAAAAGTTTCTACAAGCAAGCCTAAAGCATCTAAGGCACGGAAAATCAATAAACTCCTGCAACAAGTCTATGAAATGGAAGTCCTAGAAAGAGTTATTAAAAAGGAAAATACAGACTTGACTGAAAGAAATGCATAGCTTTTAAACATAAACCAAAGCCTCAAAGAAAAGCATGATAAGATTAAAGACAGGAACAGGGTGTTGATAATGGAGAACATGAAGTTGTACAGGCAGCTCAGAATTTTGAGGCTGAAATTAAAAGATTCTCAATCGCCAACATAGGAGAAAACAGGTTTGGAAAATCCAGCCAACTTACCTACAACCATGGTAGATTTACCACAGTCTTCCACACAGCAAGTTGAAGTTCGAAGATCTGCATGAAGAGGAGTTGCATCGTCCAAAAAACCTTGAACACTCAGTAAAGCATCAAGGTAATCATTTTTGCAAATTTTGAAGTTTTGACAAAGAAACGATTTATGTGGTTTAGGCGAACAGGATGACCATTCATTAACCACCGAAAGAAGAGCTTTCGGTAGTTAATCCACCCAAGAGTCTTCTATGTTAACCACCGAAAGCCTATCACTGCCAGAATGACCGAATTTTTGCCCAGATCGGGATTTTTTGAGTTGGAATGGTTTGAAACCTCTTTGAATGGACATTTGTTGAATTATCAAGTCAGATCCAATAGCTATTTTTGATGGATAAGGGAAAGAAGAGTTGTTTCAATCATTTTTGGTACCTTTTTCAAAGGTAGAAAATCAGGGTTTTGCACACTTCAACAAATTCAAATTGTATCTCTTGTAAGAGTCATCACTCATCCTTGGAAGGCTATTTTGCACTACACAACGACTCTACAAGATATGACGACCATGAAATATGGGATTGAACTCATTTTGGGGATCATTCCCTATCTTTTGCAAACTAAATTTTGACTTTCTATCTTTAGCATATCTGATCCATGCTTTTAGGATCTCAAAATTGCATTGTAAAGCTATAAAGCTAAAGATAGAAGATGAACTAAGGGTTCGACTTTGATTTCTATATGCTACTGTTTTGTATGAAAGACACTTTCTTTAATATATCAACCTGCAAGCTTCTTTCATTTGTTACTGTTAGACCTTCTTTCATCTTTGTCTATGCTTGTGAGTGGAATTAGTTCTTTTGTCTTTGTTTAATGATCCTATGGTAACTGTCATCTTACTTTTGATTGTTAAGAAAGAATCACAAGCATCTTTGGATAGTTTGTTGACCCATCATATATATGGTTCTATGTATGTTTTGGTTAATTGATTAGTTTTCTTATCCATCTATTATACAAACCTATCTGACAATAGCTCTTTAAGGCCTTGTGTTGCATGATTATAGTTAAGACTGTCTTGAGAATACAATCCAGAGGTTAATATATTCATCTTGATCCAAACCCACACTTATTATTGAGAAAATAGTTTCCAAAAGGATTAAGTTACCATGCATCTCTGACTTAAAGCCTAGGAGAGTTTCCTAGAGTGATAACATAGCTAGATACAAAACAACTGGGCATTGGTAAAGGTGATTGTCCCGGGCTATTAGGAAAAATCAATGTTGTAAAGCATCAACTGCATATCAAGGAGACCTGGAATGAAGCCCAACTCGAGATTTCACAATTGAAGAAACTTGACATTACCCAAATGGATAAGTGGTGAATAAAGTCAAATATACAGTTCCAGTCGACAAAGTTTGAAAAGGGAAAGATCGAAGACAGGATGCCCAAAATTCAGAGGAAGTTGTACGTGTTTGAGGCAAAGGATATGACAAAACCATCCACAATTTTGGTGCAGTTTCTAGACAGGTGCATCAAGTGTTTTGGACCGAGCGAAGGAAGCACTTCAAAGAAATGATGAAGTAATGCATGTATGCTCATTTTTTTCCAATTGTTAGAAGAATAAAAAGCAACCGAGCAAAATGGTTCAAATTTGTATTTTGTAACCGTTAGCACCTAGGAGATTAGGAGAATACTAACCGTCTAGGATTGATGATTTTCTTTGTATAAATACAATTTTGAAATTGGCACCAGAGGGGATTTTTCCTTGGCCGATTATAGCAGAGAAATTTTTCATTTGCCAGAATTAATACAACTACAAATCGAAGACTCCAGATCCCATCAAGTTTGAGTTATGTGTTCCTTTGTTATTTCATATTTAACATCATTTCTTATATATCTTTGATGAATGATTATCTGCAATTTAGTATGACCTCTACTGTGGTGATTGATTATTTTAGTCATTAATCGTTTACAACTTTTCCTATGTATCATCTATCAGTAGATACAAGACCTGTGAATTACTTAGATTTCTATATCTTGTGCTTCATTAAAGTTTTTCTTGTCTATTTTCTTCTTCTGTCACAAAGTGAGATTCTTCCTTGGTTGATGCCTCACATTGTTCCACAACTTTATGTTTTCTTTCATTTCATGCACGATTTTTAGTTTAACTTAGATACGGGAAACAGCCTTTGAATTTGTTATACCATTAATTCATATATCTGGAAACTTTCTCTTATAATCTAAAATAGAAACAACAACCTAAAAAACAAAAAATCTTTAAAACTCTTTTCCTCTATGACTGTACCTACTACGAGACATCCCAATATCGAACCCAGTCTCACGGATCAGACTAGTATCGCTTTAACTCTTTTTAACACCATCTTAAAAACTTCTACCACCCGGGTTGAACTCGAACGTTCATGGGCAGCCATTGAGTAGGACATTAGCATCCAGGAAAAATTGGAAGCTAGACGAAGACAACTCAGAAATCAACCATAACTCCTTTCCCCCTAAGAGTTGTTTTTTTCCTTTCTTTAAATCATATACCCTCTTTATTTTCGGATGCCTAGACTTTATACTTTCAAGCCTTAAGTATAAACTCTGGAACAACATCTTTTTGGCATCGTTTCCGAGGAAGGATAGACAAAATTATTTTCCCTGGGAGAATGACATTCACAAGTTTCTTTCTTTGATAGTGAACAAAGATTGAACATATTATAAAGGCTAAGTTTTATTATTGACTTGGCGAATCCACAATTTAAATAAGATGGCATCCGGTCGAAGGAACACCAGACAAAACCCAAATGATAAGCAGACCTCACCTGTTTCTGACCCTGAAAATATATTGAAACCAAGAGGATTCCTTAACCAAGATACTATGGTTTACCAACCTAAATCCACATAGTCTAGGGCTAAGATTCCACCTGAAACCCTAAACCGTAAATTAGGTCTACCCAAAACTAAGACTAAATCTCATTCGACTACCTTCAGTGTAAGAGAAGGTGAGACATCTACAATAAAAAAAAAATCGATTGATATCTCATCAGCTCTCGAAATAAATTTCCGAACCTCACAAAGTCTATAAGAGTATACCATACACTCAGATTCAAATCCTGCAGGTTCTCTTGTTTATATATCTTGCAAGTCAGAGCAATTGAGTCCCCGTGTCTCGTTTCCTCCTGTTTCCATTTTTTCATCTCCTAATAAACGATTCTCAGAATCATTTTTTCTTCATCCAGAAGAAGCTAAAGGATCAATACACATATTTGAAAACCCTCTTTATAACGTACTCGTTTCCTCTCCTAGAATATCTATGGCATCTGTCGCAGGAGGAGGAGGGGGCGGTCAAGGCCCACCCCCAACCCCACCCCCTAGGATTTTCGCTAAAGTAGATGCCAAATTCGTTCCTTTAGTCCTCCCAGTACCCCTTCATGATTTACCTGAAAAATACATGAAAAACCTACCTAAGTTTACAGGGGAGGGAGACTTAACTGCAGTCGAACATATAAATTTCTTTGATCAATTCGCAGATATTCTTGGTCTCGAGAATGAAGACGTGTATTCACGATTGTTTGTTCAAACTTTCGAAGGACAAGTGAGAACCTGGTTTCAAATTTTTCCCACAGGTTCGATATTATCCTATGACATGTTAGAAAACTCTTTTCTTAGACAATGGGGTGAAAGGAAAGATCATTTATATTATTTAACTGAGTTTGGGGATTTAAGGAAGAAAAATTCAGAAATTGTTATTGAATTCATCCAAATATTTAACAAATTATATAACAAGATCCCATTCGAAGTTAAACCTTCCCAGCCTGTAGAAAAGGTAACTTTTGCATGAGATTTCAAACCTGATTTCGCACTATTATTGAGAGAAAGGAGAGCAGATGAACTTACCCGAATGCAAGACGATGTCGTAGAAATTGAGTCAAATATGATGGGTTCTGGAAAATCAAAAACAAAAATGGAAATGGGAAACAAAGAGATTAAACGATTTAGGGAACAAGCAGGACCCTCTGGATCTGGAAGGTCTATAGATGACAAGATGGATGATATGGCAAATATAATTAAAGAACTGTCAAATAAAAGTTCAAAGATGGAACTAGATTAATCTAAAGCAGATTAGTTCGTTAGGAGAGAATTCAGAAGGAACCCAAATCCTCAAATACAACAAAGAAAAATTAAAAATTAAGATCAAAATGTTCAGACTCCTTTAAAAAACAAAAATTTTATAGGAGGTAATGACATGCAAGAATTTGAGGATTTAGAAGATATTAATAATCTCGGTGAAGATTGATATCAACCTCATTTAACTAGAAAAGATTATGAGAGGTCTTTAAAAACATAACATCGGTCTAATGAAGATAGAAATACAAATAATACAGAGGATCCTGCCTGTCAAGGAATCGTCGATACTATAATGGCCGAGCTCCAAAACAAGTATAATCTAAGGTCTAAAACTAAAAACATGACAACTACCCAACCAAAGAAAATCCTGCCGAGAGGTGAAGTATATGAACCAACTCCAAAGGAAATTGAAACAAAGAACACCAGGATAAAAGGAGTTGACCCACAAGGTGCCAAAACTAAGACAACCGAAACATAGATGGCAGGAACAAAAACAATTGAAAACAAAGCAATACAAACAAATAAAGCATAAAAGAGGGATACCGAAGTACCAATCAGAGAAACTGAAAAAAATATAGGAGGTTTCAGCCTAGAAAATGAGATTAACAAAATCAAAATACCAATACCTCTAGTTGAACTAGCAAAGAATCTCGTTTACCAAAAACAAATCACAAAAATGATAAATTTTTCAGATATGGGAAGTCAATATGTTACCATAAATTTGGAAGATGATAAGCCTAATATAATTTTTGGTTCTCATTTTGAAGGGGCAAGATATACCGTTGCTCCTTTCTACATTACGCTAAATGTGCATGATCATCTGCTACATAACTTCATGATGGATTCTGGAGCCTCGCATAACATGATGCCCAAGTCTATTATGGATAGACTTGGCCTCAAAATTACTAGGCCATAGAGAGACCTGTATTCATTTGATTCAAGAAAAGTTAAATATATGGGAATGATCAAGGATTTAGTGGTAAATATTGCACAGATCCTAGTAAAAAGTGTTCTAATGGATGTGGTTATTGTTGATATAAGTCCGAAGTATGGTACGCTATTATCCAGGTCTTGGGGCGCTAATCTTGGAGGATCCCTTCAGCTGGACATGACATACGCCATGATTCTGATCTTCAGAGGGCAGTTCACCCGATTATACCGGGAAACACGGCTAGCATATACGGTAAGTGATCCTCATAATACTAGAAATTACCCTATTTATGTCGTTGATCCAGACCTTGGAAATTGTATTTTATCTATCAATGACGATATAGATGAATGTGATGAATATTTCACAGAAGGAAATAAAACAAAAAAGATAAAAGAAAGTGTATATAGTACTAGAATCTGGAAAATGTATTTCAATGGTGCTTCCTCATGTGAAGGAGCAGGTGTTGGAGTACTCTTTGTAGCACCTGGAGATGAGTTTATCATTCCTTTCTCTTACATACTATAGTGGGACATAGACTACACAAATAATGTATGCGAGTACGAAGCCCTGGTTTTGGGATTAGAAGCCGCCAGAAAATTAAACATAAAAAACTTGGAAGTCTATGGAGATGCGGAATTAATAGTGAAACAAGTAAATCGATAGTATCATTCCAAACACCCAAGATTGAGATCTTATAGAAACTGCACCTGGGATTTACTGGAAAAAAAATTCTCGTCAGCTAATGTTCATTACATTCCCCGTACAGAAAATCTGCAAGCTAATTCGTTAGCCAAAGCAGCCTCAACATTTGCACCTCCTATGGATTTAAAAATTAAGTATCACATAGAGATGAGGCACATACCTTCCATACCAAACAATATAAAACACTGGCAGGTGTTCAAAGATGATGAACAGATCAAAAAATTCCTCGAAATGGTGGAAGACTTTGTTGAAACGCACATCGACCAAGAAAACCAGAACGATCATACTTGGATTATGAAAGAAGGGGAAGATCCTCAAGATTTCCAAGATAAGATTGCAAATCATCGCATGTTAGTACTAAAAAACAACCAAATCCCAAAGGGTCTAATCCCCTTAGAAAGACTATTTGACCAAAACGACATTCCCTTAAAATATACTTTGCAACCTCAACCAGAAGAAGTCGAAGATTGCGATATAGGTACCAAAGAAAAACCTAGAAGAGTAAAAATATCAAAGTATCTTCCTCCTGAGATGAAAGGAAAATATGCAGATTTACTCGAGCAGTATAAAGACATGTTTTCCTAGTCTTACGACAAGCTGAGAACTTATGACACCACTGTGTTAAACATATCAGATAGAAGCTCAGGAAAATCAATCCCATACTATTGCCCGTGGTCGAAAAAGAAGTAAAAAAACTCCTGGATGCCAAAATAATTGTACCACTCAGGTACTCTGAGTGGGTAGCCAACCTGGTCCTAGTCAGGAAGAAGAGCGGAGAAATCAAACTATGTATAGATTTTAGAAATTTAAATAAATCATCTCTTAAAGGCAATTATTCGCTACCCAAAATGGACCATGTTTTAGAAAAATTAGTCGGAGAAAATAGGATGTCCATGATCGACGGTTTTTCCAGTTACAATCAGATTGTTGTCAACGAAGACGATAAAGAAAAAACAACCTTCACCACCCCTTGGGGTGCATTTATGTATGAAAAAATGTCATTTGGTTTAATGAATGCAGGTGCTACCTTTCAATAGGCTATGGATATCTCCTTCATCGGTGAAAGAGATAAATTCATTGTTATTTATCTTGATGATCTAACCGTTTTTTCTAAATATGATGAATATCATCTGATACATCTCAAGCAAACATTCGAGAAATGTTGCAAATTTGGTTTGTCTTTAAATCCCAAGAAGTCTCACTTTGCAATGCAAGAAGGTAAACTCTTGGGCCATATTGTATCTCGGTACGGAGTTAAAATCGATCCTAAAAGGGTCAAAGCTATTGAAACTATAAATATTCCTAGAAATGTAAAAGAAATCCAGTCATTTTTAGGTAAAATATTTTTTTTGAGGAGATTTATACCGAACTTTGCTGAAATTGTGAAATTGATTACAGATATGCTCAAGAAGAAAGGTGAAGTTAAATGGACGGTTGAAGAAAAAGAATATTTTGCACACATCGATAAAACTTTAGGTGAAGCACCTATACTGGCAAGCCCTGATTATCTCAAGGAATTTTTTATCTTCTCATTTGCATCCGAACACACAATCGCAGCAGTACTCCTACAAAAGAATGAAGAAGGTTTCGAGCAACCAATAACATTATTCAGTAAAATCCTCAGAGACGCAGAATTGAAATATGACATAATGGAAAAGAAGGAATATGCTATGGTGAAAGAACTAAAGGCTTTCAGAACCTACGTGTTACACTCCAATATAATTGCATATGTACCCACCAGTTCCATTAAAGACATATTGGTTCAACCTGATAGCGACGAGAAGAGGGGACAATGGCTTGCTAAGATTCAAGAATTCGATTTAGAGGTAAAACCAACAAATCTTGTAAAAGGACAAGGTTTGACTAAGCTACTAACCGAATCAAATTTCAGAGTGCTTGGTATAAATAATCTACAAGAGTATGAAGGATGTTTGGATATAGACGAACTCGACGACCAAATAACCACAACCAGTATAGAAAAGAAGTTTATGACTTCGGTGTGGCACAAAGATATAGTATCTTATCTTCTGACTTTGAAATGCCTAAGTGATATGACTCCATCTAAAGCTATAACATTGAAATTTCATGTGGTGAAGTACTGTATTTCACAGAGGCAATTGTATTGGAAACACCCTATGGTTTTTCTACTAGTTTGTCTAGTAGAATCGGAGACCGTGTTGACGGGCAAAATTGTTCGTCCGTCAATTGAGAGAGTGGAACCGGTCCGGGGTTGTCTAAATAACCCAAGCCGTTTGGAATGAACCACCCTGACGGGTTTAATGGCTTCGTTGGCCGCTCTAAGGTCCTAAGAAAACCAAAGAAGAAACTAACCTAAACTAACAAATCTATCTAAAACAAATAAAAAAAACTAAACTAACTAAAAAAAACTAAATACAAGGAACTAAACTAACTAATAATAAATAAAAACAAACTAATACACTAATCTAATTAAAATAGACTACTAAATTAAACTAAAACTAAATATAAACTACTCTAACTATTATATACAATCTACTAATTACTGTTACACTAACTCTAACAATTAAATGTCTAATTACTAATTGAATTACAATTTATTCACAAATATACAGTATCTACAAGTTGCAGATTTGAATAAAACCTATAAAAATCATTTGATTTCTGCCCTAAGACAGCTAGAGATATATTTTTTCATTTTATGATTTTATGAATAAGAAATAAAACTTACTGAAATTAAACGATCTAATATATTTACTGAAATTAAAAAATCTAATATACTAATTCTACCTATAAATCTAACTAAACTTATATCTAAATTAAACTACTAATATGACAAACTAACCTGGAAACGCTCCTATTTTGCCCTGTGTGTGATGACTTCGAAGCTGGTCGGAGGAAGGAAACTCGCACCGGTTAATCCAAAGGCTTCTCATAAACGATAAGCTGTGCTGCTCTTTGAGTTGTTTATAGGACAAACAAGACATAAAAAATCATAACAATTATATGATTTATAAATCTCTACAATAAGGGAAACCTGTTATGCAAAAACTTATATTTTATAATTCAACTTATGAAAAAGAGAAATTTGTGATTCACAAACTGAATTAAGCAATTGCTATGTTTTTTAAACACTTAGAAGAAATCAGATATGGATTACAATGATTAAATTATATCATTTGCACATGATTAAGATAGCTAAAGTAGTCATTAACCAAATACAAATT
>ML780393.1:348254-373837 GCA_009831015.1 Picea engelmannii
CAGGGTAAAACCTCCCTGTGGATAATATCAAACTGTTTTACATAATCTGGGAGATATCCCAAAATCAACTAAACTAGGAAACTAAAATGCAAGTGAAATATTTGAAATATCCCCTAACTGCTCATCAAATCCACTGCAATTTCAAATTCATCTGCAATAGACCAAAATTATCAAGTTAGAAAGATATTTTATTAACAAAACAATAAAAATCTAATCCTATAGACTTAGCTACAGAATCATCTGATTCTGTATCTAGTCTAAAATAGCCTACAGGATCAGAATAGAAACCAAATCAAATCTTTTTAAAAAAAAAATCAAATCCAATTTTCTTTCAATAAACACTACAAACGAATCACTAATGATTCAAATGACTTTATCATTAAAATTAAACAAAATCAACAGTGATTCAATGGAAAACAGGGGTAAGAACACTCTATTTTTCTTTTACCATAAAATAGGGTCAAACAGTAACAAGATTGTTTCATATCAAATGAAATGAAAAGTGATTCATATCGTGTGTAATACGATCTAATCCAACACAATCATAATCCATTTGTTATGGCTATAATAATGTAGCATAAGATTCTTGTTGTTTTAATTAAATACAAAGATGGAAAGACTGTTACGATTATGGGTAAATAAAACATTCATAACAGCATCAACCAAATTTCGCCATAGATTTCGATCGCTGAGCGTTACACAGTCAACATAAAGGATCAAATAGTGATCACAACCATCATCAGAAGTGATAATCGTAAACTGGGCAACAATCAAAACAAATCGTGACTGAGTTAAATATAGAAACAAATCGTGAACCTGGATATAGTCACTTTCATTCCTCAAATCAAATTTAAACATTATATTCATTGCAATATGAATCGAACTGATAACATGGTGGAGTAAACCAACGTGAATCAACCGACTGGAATCACTTACCGCCATGCATAATAGTAATGGAAAAGTACAACCGACGAATTAACCTTATGTTCAATCAATCAAAGCATAGTTTAAACCTTATCATTCGGCCAACCATAAAAATCAAACGATGACTAATATACCACTACACCATTGTAAAATTTCAAACCATTGTCATTCAATGTGAATTCAAACCCAAAAATTAAATATGTGCCATCGTATAAGTGTGTAATCAAAGTTTTAAAACATAGTAACAATCGATTTTTCTAAAATCGACAAGCCAAGAGCCATAACAATAAGGATCAGATCATATATATATAAACAAAAATTAACCATGACCCCTATGTAATTCATAGACTAGGAAAATCCCAAAAAACATAAATTTCCATGCTCAATGCCTTACCAATTAAATAAAAATCAAGTTGTGCAATCAAAGTAAGAATTGGCAAATAGGCATAGTTCGAAAATCCTTTTAGCCACTTAATGATAAACCAAAGTTAAGTGCCACTCAAAATATCAATGCAAAGATCATGACAGTTCAAATAACGATGGAGGAGTTTTCACGCTTACAGTCGTGAAAACTAAATGGAGACCAATTTACAAGTGTCGCAAGGAATGAAAATTATCGTCTATTTGCAAAATGTGATGACAATTTGAAGTTCAGAAGACATAGGTGTAGGCATCTTATAGGGCAATAGAAAAAATTGAATTGGCTACAAACAATGGCGACACACTGGTAAAAGCAGTTATCTCTGTCAAAAGAAATAAATTCAGATTAGGACAGCAAAGGAAATTTCAACTCAAAAACAACAATCAGAAAATCGTACAAACATCATCATTTACCATCTTTTCCAGCGATGTTTCAAAAGATGAAAACTAATAACAGTCTTAAGATCAGCAAGTCACGATATTAATGATAAAATCGTCAATACTGTTGGCATGGCCACTGCTGCCAGCAGGCGTCCATAGCCTCGACAGGGTTGCCATTTAACCCACTATAACATATGTATCCTGTCAAGAAGTTCTAGATCAGAATAAAGGACATTAAAGAGGTTTCTCATAATTTTTTACAGATTTTCATGTACCCGACATTGCTTCGCTGCCAGCAGGTCTGTTCAGTACCTCGGCGAAGTTGTCTTGGCGCCATGCATGCATTTACCCACTGCGAGCGGACCTATTCAGTATCCCGACGGGTTTACAAACACTTCCCACAGCTCTTATTAATATTTTTATTTTGTTTTCTTTTGTAAATATATAGCTGAGCGGGGTGACGCTGATAATCTTGATATTTACCATATTTTTCAGACGTCATCAGAATTTTTTAACACTGTCCTTTATTCAGCTCCAGAAATGTTTTATTTATAAAAACAACTTCCTATGACAGGGAGACATCTTTTTGAGTCATTCCTTTACGGAAAAGGGACAGCGTAAAAAGATAATAGATGATCATGACAAACTTTGCTCAGAGATTGAAATCAGTAAACTTCTTTCAAACAACAAAATTTTCCAACATAAATATCAATTTCATAAATATATCATTGATGTTTGTACCAACTTTCAGAAGTTATTTCAGCGAAGAAAATTTTCTGTGGTCTTTGTCTGAATGGCTCAGTGCACAGGTATGCATATTTTTCAAAAAACAATAAAAAAACTGATCAATCCAAATCAAAATCAAAACAGAAAGCAAACAAAAAAAAATGCAAACCAAAGAAATATTTACATAATATACAAGGGTAGTTATCAAGCAAAGTATCTTTTCAGGGCTTGGCCATTCACCGGATAGGTTTCAAGCTGCCCTTCAAGATTTTGTAATCGAAAGGAACTAGGACCCAACTTTTCAGCAATTAAAAATGCCCAAGCCATAAGTTTTGAAACTTGGTGTGCTCACCCTTTCCTTCATGTGGTTTGTCCCACTTTAAGACGAGATCGCCTACTTCAAAATTCCTATCAAAAGAAGAATTAGAATCGAACCAGCTTTTAATCAATTGTTGATGTTGATCTAATTTACGCTTAGCTTGGGTTTTAACTTCTTCCAACTTCATCAAAGCATTAATGCGGCTTTTTAAAGGGGGACAATCTTCTTCTTGGACTTTTTGTGACAATTGAAGCGAAGGAAGAAGAATGTGGGGTGGCAGAATGGCTTCTCTACCATAAATGAGAAAAAAGGGGGAGTTACCTATAGTGGCTTTGGGTGTTACCCTATCATCCCACAGCGCGTTCAGTAGTGCATTGTGCAAGTTCTTGTGATTTTCAGCCACAGTTCTCTTGATCATTTTGATCAAGTTCTTGTTTGTTGATTCTGCTAAGTCATTGCCCTGGGGGTAGTAACTAGCAGAATACTTTAGTTTTATTCCTTTATCCAAAGCGAACTCACTCATCTCTAGAGAAGAAAAGTATGAAGCATTATCAAAGACTAGACAATCAGGGATACCGAATCGAGTAATGATGTTCGAGTTTAGAAAAGTAATTACCTGACTTGTGTTAACAATTCTTAGCACGGCGACTTCAGACCATCGAGTAAAATAATCAGTGGCTGTCACAATATACTTGTGTTGTTGTGAGGACGGAGGGTTAATAGGACCTATGATATTAAGGCCCCATTGCTGGAAAGGAGAATCGACTGAAACGGGTTGCAAGGGGAAGGTTGGTTTTTGCAACCGCCCTGATGTTTTCTGACAAATGATACATTTACGACACAAGGCATGGGCGTCCCTAAAAAGCGTGGGCCAGTAGTAACCGGCTCTTAAAACCTTATGAGCAGTAGTGTCACCACCGAAGTGACCACCAGCTTCTCCTGCATGCAACTCAAGCAAGACTTTTTCTGCTTCGTCCTTTTCGAGGCAGCGCATCAGTACGTCGTCAAAACTTTGACGAAACAATATACCGTTAACTAGATGAAAGGAGGTGGACTTTAGTCTCAACGCTCTTCTCTTAGCGGGGTCAAGGTGACGGGGTGCTGATCCATGTTCAAGACAGTATCTAATATCGTCGTACCAAGGACTTGTGAGGTTTTGTGCGCAACAAATCAAACTTTGATTGGGTTGTTCTAGGTTTGATGTATCACTATCTTCTCGCTATCCTATTTCTGAATCAAAAACCAACTTACACAACCCTTGGCCTCTCATGATCTGTGCTGGGGTGATCTCTAATTCATACTCTTGTAAGGAGGTGACCCAGTTGGCTCTCTTCTCTCCTAACTCCTTTTGCACTAACAAGTTCGTTACGGCGGGGTAGGGGACAATGACCATCGTCCTTGACTTCAAAAGATAGGACCGGAAGTGCTTAACTGCTTTGAAAACAGTGTAGGCTTTCCGATCAACCGTTGGGTAGTTAAGTTCAGCACCTTTGAAAGCAGAGCTCATAAAGGTGATGGGTACTTCGTTGTTCTCGAAATTCTTCTGAGTTATGACTATGGCATAGGAACGATCAGAGGCAAAAGTATAGAGTGTAAAATCTTGAGAGAAATCAGGGCTCATGAGAGACGGAGCGTCTATTATGGCCTTCTTTATGTCATCAAAAGATTGGTTTTCCGTGGGTCCCCAGTGATATTGGGTGTCTTTCTTAATCAGGTTCTGGAGAGGCCTGACCATTTCAGAGAAACTGGGGACAAATCTTCTCACGAAATTAATCTGGCCTAGGAAAGACTGCATGGATTTTTTGGAGGTAGGTGGGGGGATTTTAGTGATAACTTGTGTCCTCTCGGGGTCAATAATCATTCCATCACTAGACACAATGAATCCTAAGAGCTTACCCTGTTCTACTGCAAAGATGGAATTTTTGGGGTTCAAGGAGATGTATTTACGACATCGTAGCAGAACAGCTCGTAAGTGAGCTAGATGATCGTCTTTGTTCTTAGAATAAACGGTTACATCATCTATATAAACCACTACGGAGTGATTGATTAATCCTCGAAAAGCAATGTCCATTGCTCTCTGAAAGGTAGCACCAGCATTAATCAATTCAAAGGGCATTTTGCGATAAGCATAAGTGTCCCACGGGGTATGGAAGGTAGTTTTTAGTTGGTCTGGCGAAGACATCAAGACTTGGTTGTATCCAGAGAAACCATCCAGTAAGGATAGCCTCTCGGAACCAGATACTTGTTGAAGGATCTGTTCCATGGGAGGGACATGATAATTATCTTTGTCAGACGCTTGGTTGAGGTTTCGAAAATCGACACAAAGTCGAATTTCCCCGTTTTTCTTCCGAACTGGGACAAGGTTGGATACCCATTGAGTGTGTCTAACAGGAAAAATTATTTTATCACTTAGGAGTTTATTCAATTCTTTTTGAACGGTCGGTTCTAGTTTAGGATGCATTTTCCTCAATTTCTGTTAGAATGGTAAGGTTTGGGGCTTCATCGGGATGACATGCTGTATAATATTAGGATCGAACGTTTTAAGATCATCGTAAGTCCATGCAAAGACATCCTTAAATTATTTAAATAATTTAACAAAAGAAGCTTTTTCTTGCTTAGAACATCCCAAGCCTAGATTGATACACTGAGGATTTTCACTAGTCCCTAAATTGACTTTTTCATAAGATAATGAGGAACTATTGGTTTTGCAATTGACCGTATTTTTAAATTTATCTTCAAAATCATAAAAAATTTCTAATCTAACAACAAATTTGGGTATGTAATTTACCATGTTCGATAGAGCTTCAGGAGATTTCGGATTAGGTATTACCGTAAAGTCGTGCAAATTATCGTCGTGTGTTTGTTCATCTATCACTGCGCCTTGAAAGGTTTCTTCCATGTGAAGAAAGCTAATGATCTGCTGATCATCGTCAAATACTCTCCAATTTGTGATATTGTCAGGAACATATGGTCGAAACAATAGCTCCACGGAGAATGCGTTTGGGGATAAGCCTTCTGCAGGAACAAGTTTAGAGGCTACATTAGCTAGTAGATATGCTTAAGCATTATTTAATCTAGGAATGGAATTAATATTAAAAGAAGAAAATTTTTTCATTAAACTCCATACCTCAGACTGGTAACTTTTGAGCTACGGGGAAAGACAGTGTATAGAATCTCTTACCTGCCTAACCACTATTTCAAAGTCGCCAAATACAACCAGATTTTGAATGTGCATATCCAAGGCTTTTCTGAGACCTTGCAGTAAAGCCTCATATTCTGCAGTATTGTTAGTACATTCAAATTCTAGTCTACAAGCCAATAATGTCTTATTACCTGCCAGATCGATAATGATGCAGCCTGCGCCAGCTCCTTCTTTAGACTTGGAACCGTCGAAATATAGAGACCAAATTTGATTTCCATCGGGCTCATGGGATTGTTGCATAGAAGCTGTTGGTTGCACATATGCTATGATCTCGGACTGTTGTTCTAGATTGTTGATAGGTGAAACTTCAGCCATGAAATTTCTGAAGAAGGTGTCCATCCCTTGGACTTCAGGTGAATCAGCAGGAGGTGTGTATGGTTCATTGGGGTCGTTCAAGTCTGTGACCGTGAACTTAAGGTAACGCTCACGATTCACTCTGATCTTGTTGGGCTTACCGTTTTCTGGGAGCCATAAGTGAGACCAGTCCGTCGCGAAGTAACCATGTAGCTGCTCCGACCAGTCCCTGCTCAAAAATAGACCATACACTTCTGGAATAACCACCACAATTATATCAATAACCCGATGAACCTTTGGGTTAGACGATAATCTAATCAATACATTTTTTAGTTTGCCTATAACTTTTACATCTGTTCGATCAAGATGTATGATTTTCAAATAAGATGGTTCCACTTCAGCGTTAATCTTTTGGAAGACTGACCAAGGCATCACATTTGATGATGCTCCTGAGTCAACCATACAATTATGCACATTTCTGTTGAAGATTTCGAAAGTTAAAAGAAAAGGAGGTACATTTTTGCGAGTACTAAGAGTAGTAGCTTGTGGTTTCTTACTCGCAGTTTCTAATGCTACTTTATCTACATTATTTACATTATTTGCATTATTTACAGGAGCTACAGAAAGGCTTCATTTATCTTGAGAATCAGGATTATTTTTAGTAGAAGTTTTCTGTGGAACTTTGCTTTGCACAACCTTGTTACCATTTGAATTACCATTCTTGCCATTTTCTGAAATATTTTGCAACATCTTCTGTAACAAAAATGGAAACTTCAACAACTCATAAATAGAAATGTTAGCCCTTAATTTTTTTCAGATCTTCGACAACATCATAATCTAATTTAGGGCCGGCATTACTCTGTTTAATTTATGCTGATTTAGATGGCTTTGGAGGTGAAGTTGTAGTGTTTTCAGCAAGAGGTTTATTTGTTGTCTTACTCCTAGTGTTGTAAGGGTGAACAGTCTTGAAGTTATCTTGGAAGATGCTATCCTAGAAGTGTCCAAAGATGTTTGGGGAAGACTCTTCTTCTTGAGTTGTTTCCTGCTCGACTTCCTCCTGAGGGATTTTAGGAGGCATCAAGTTATCTTCGGCTTCTAGAATTGTCTGAAGAGCACATTGCAAACTTTCTAGGTTCAAGCCTTCGGGGTTTGGATTAGATCGGTTGGTGGGAAAAGGATTTCGGAAAGGGGGTTTGTAGGGTCCTTTACTCGAGGAAGCTTCTTCAGTTGACATTTTTAAATCTATAACTTGATTAGACAATTTTTGTACAACTTTAGTTAAATTTTCCAAATCAGAGTTTTCAGGTTGTGTTTTGCTTTGAGTAGGTCTAGGGAGAATTTCAATCTTTTTTTTGGAAGGAGAAACAGTCTCAGTTTCGTTGCTAGAAGAGTCCTTAAGGATAAGTATGTCTTTTTCAATCTGAGTAGCTTATTCGAAGGCTTCTAATAACGTGGCCTTTTTAGATCGTTTAACCCAAATAGCTATACTTTGATGTAGATCTTTAGTGTAGTAAGCTATTACAAGACTCTCAGCAGGTATAAAATCTGCAGGGATTCAATTTTTAAGCGTTAGGAATATTTGATTAAAATCTTTAACTTTTTATTTTGGGTTCATTTTTAAGCTTGAAAGATCCATGACTAAGACTTCTGGAGGTTTACCATATCTGAATTTTTCCAAAAAAAATGACTCAAACGTTTCCCAAGACACTATGGTATGGGGCTGTTGGGCAAAGTACCAAGTGGACGCATTACCCTCAAAAGTATAAGGGAACATCCTACAGACAACATCTTCATGTTCGACATTACGGAGTCTGATGGCTAACATAAATTTTTTGATATGATCTTCAGCTATCTATTTTGAATCAAGATCAAACTTAGGAAGCCATTTCTCCGGGTGCTTAGGTAAAGGGTGTTGGGCTCCAGGTACAGCTACAGCATCCTGGTCCAACCAGGGTCTAGCAGGGTTGTTATGATTTTCCATTGGGGTAGTGGGTGTGGATGGCTGAGAAGGTGAATTGCCTTCGTCAGAAGAGGAAGGAGATGAGGGAGGTGGTGAAGGAGGTATCCCAGATCCTCCTGCAGCAGGATTTGTGATTGGATCTGTCAGATTCACAACGAGGTTAGTGTCACCTAACTGTTCTCTGATATCAGAGAAATCTAAAGGTTGACCCCATGGACGATTTGGTTTCCTCAAACTGGCTAAGGAACTATGTGTTTTAATAAGAGATCAGCGGACAATCTCTTCCAAGTCACCACCTGTAGGATTAGGGGTTGTTGGCTCAACTGTGATCTGCGGATAGTCGGTTGAAGTAGTTGTTGTTTGAGGGGGAATATTATCTTGTGAATGGATTTTAGTCACTATAGGTGATCGATTAGGGGGGGGAGGAGTCTTGCAACCACCTTGTTCCATTAATTAAGTTCATTCCCTCCTTCTAGCGCCATTTGTTGATGGGCGAAATTGCCTGTCCGTCAATTGAGAGAGTGGAACCGGTCCGGGGTTGTCTAAATAACCCAAGCCGTTTGGAATTAACCACCCTGACGGGTTTAACGGCTCCGTTGGCCGCTCTAAGGTCCTAAGAAAACCAAAGAAGAAACTAACCTAAACTAAATAATCTATCTAAAACAAATAAAACAAACTAAACTAACTAAAACAAACTAAATAAAGCTAAATACAAGGAACTAAACTAACTAATAATAAATAAAAACAAATTAATACACTAATCTAATTAAAACAGACTACTAAATTAAACTAAAACTAAATATAAACTACTCTAACTATTATATACAATCTACTAATTACTGTTACACTAACTCTAACAATTAAATGTCTAATTACTAATTGAATTACAATTTATTCACAAATACACAGTATCTACAAGTTGAAGATTTGAATAAAACCTATAAAAATCATTTGATTTCTTCCCTAAGACAACTAGAGATATATTTTTTCATTTTATGATTTTATAAATAAGAAATAAAACTTACTGAAATTAAACGATCTAATATATTTACTGAAATTAAACAATCCAATATACTAATTTTACCTATAAATCTAACTAAACTTATATCTAAATTAAACTACTAATATGACAAACTAACCTGGAAACGCTCCTATTTTTCCCTGTGTGTGATGACTTCGAAGCTAGTCGGAGGAAGGAAACTCGCACCGGTTAATCCAAAGGCTTCTCGTAAACGATAAGTTGTGCTGCTCTTTGAGTTGTTTACAGGACAAACAAGACATAAAAAATCATAACAATTATATGATTTATAAATCTCTACAATAAGGGAAACCTGTTATGCAAAAACTTATATTTTATAATTCAACTTATGAAAAAAGAGAAATCTGTGATTCACAAACTGAATTAAGCAATTGCTATGTTTTTTAAACACTTAGAAGAAATCAGATATGGATTACAATGATTAAATTATATCATTTGCACATGATTAAGATAGCTAAAGTAGTCATTAACCAAATACAAATTGATATACACAACATGAAACAAAATATTGATATAATGAGAAGCTAAAGCTGTAACAAAACACCAAATTCTGCCTCAGTCTGTATTAAAACTCCATATCCTTGTTCTCCCACGAACGAGAATGTTCATTATTACAAAAATGATAAGTATTTATAGGTCTCTCCACAGGGTAAAACCTCCCTGTGGATAATATCAAACTGTTTTACATAATCTGGGAGATATCCCAAAATCAACTAAACTAGGAAACTAAAATGCAAGTGAAATATTTGAAATATCCCCTAACTGCTCATCAAATCCACTGCAATTTTGAATTCATCTGTAATAGACCAAAAATATCAAGTTAGAAAGATATTTTATTAACAAAACAATAAAAATCTAATCCCATAGACTTAGCTACAGAATCATCTGATTCTGTAGCTAGTCTAAAATAGCCTACATGATCATAATAGAAACCAAATCAAATCTTCTTTTTTTTTAAATCAAATCCAATTTTCTTTCAATAAACACTACAAATGAATCACTAATGATTCAAATGACTTTATCATTAAAATTAAACAAAATCAACAGTGATTCAATCGAAAACAGGGGTAAGAACACTTTGTTTTTCTTTTACCATAAAATAGGGTCAAACAGTAACAAGACTGTTTCATATCAAATGAAATGAAAAGTGAGTCATATCGTCTGTGATACGATCTAATCCAACACAATCATAATCCATTCGTTATGGCTATAATAATGTAGAATAAGATTCCTGTTGTTTTAATTAAATACAAAGATGGAAAGACTGTTACGATTATGGGTAAATAAAACATTCATAACAACATCAACCAAATTTTGACATAGATTTTGATCGCTGAGCGTTACACAGTCAACAGACAGGATCAAATAGTGATCACAACCATCATCAGAAGTGATAATCGTAAACTGGGCAACAATCAAAACAAATCGTGACTGAGTTAAATATAGAAACGAATCGTGAACCTAGATATAGTCACTTTCGTTCCTCAAATCAAATTTAAACATTATATTCATTGCAATATGAATCAAACTGATAACATGGTGGAGTAAACCAATGCGAATCAACCGACTGGGTATAACTGTTATGATTCGTATCTATTCACAGTTTGAATGCATATAAACAGAATCATATTAAACATAATCCAAACTGTATTCGAGCTGGTCGAAAGTCATATGTAAATAAAAACGTAACAGTTAACCATATCACAATTGTCACCAAACATAGCATATACATTATAACGAAATCAAAACGAAATGTGATTGTGTTCAGAATCGAATATGAGAAACAGCTTGTGTTTATAATAGATACCAACGACTTCAATCGACAGCAGAGCATCCAATTTAAGCTAAATCAAACCAATCCAATCCATACCATGATCGATCAAATCGAAGGAAATCCAATCAAAGCTAAACTGGGAAAATGAAATTCGATTTATCAAAACCAAACTATGTACATAATGTGACAGAGCAAATCCACGTTGTAGACAGAGCTATTCAAAGAATTTGAATTCGTTATATAAACAAATGATAGAACATACCAGTGAGGCTGCTATCACACCAATTTTGAATTCACGACCGTTGTAGCTGACTCCACATTTTTAAACAAAATAGAACCTGTCGTCCTCTGTTTCTTGTCAATGGCTTGCAATTTAGCCTTTTGACTGGTAAGTCGTGCAACTTGGTCCTCCAAAGAATGAATTCTCGACTGTAGCATTGGCACATCAAGATAATACCTCTCTAACCACGAGATACATTGATCACAGGGTGGTACTGTAGGTTGAGGCAGAGAACAAGAGGGTTTTGATTAATGACCGGGGGTTTCACAAGGCAGCTTAATGCCTGGGTAGTTAGGGTCATTTTTCAAGCAAGGTGGTAGGTTTGACACGAAGTCATACGAGGGTTTGGCACACAAACCTTCCGAATAGGGATACTCACTAGCCAAGAAACGCTCCACTTACGAGTCGAATTTTTCACTCAAAACGATAGGGTCAGGGTTGACAAGAGGTTTCGGCTTGTTCCTTGCCATTCGAGAGATTAAATGGGCATTCTTTTTGCCTTTGGCGTTTTTAGTAGGCTTGGATTTAGGCTTCTTTCCCATAGGCCTAATAGTCTCGACATCCTTGGTCACAGAGTGGGGTAGGTCAATAGGTGAGTCAGGTAAGGGTTTAGGTAACAGAATACTGTAGGGTACCGGGGGTATAGTCTTGTCCTCGGTAACCACAGGTTTGTCAACCTGTGGAGGATTCGAATCCTCAAAATTATTGCGAGCAAGGAAATCATTCCAACAGTCTCCGTGTAACCCCAAATGACAGACAACAATCATTTTAACCAGCCCATAGTGAAAGAGGTTTCTATCAGTCTGGTTCCTTTTGTATTTCTTATACATTTTGAATAGGCTTCTATGCAAATAATACGGCATATTGAGCTGATAACCCATAAAAACCATAAGAAAATGAAGGTGGTGTAAGAAAACAAAACCATACCGACCTTCGCAGGTGATAAACTGTTTGATAATCATCAATAAATCATGCCATCGTTGTTTCAACATGGTCACGGGTAAACCTTTGTCACATGAGCTAACCTTACGCGACTGGAAAAGCAGTGTCCAAGGGACCTCTTCCACTTTTCAATTCTTGGACCATCGTTGTCCAGTGACAGGAAAACCCGTAGCAAGACTTACAAATTGCTCGTCAATTTGCAATTGAACATCGCCGACCTTGACTCGACAGCCATCAAAGGTCAATGCGAATTGTCGGGCAACGCAGAGGTTAAAACCATCAAATTTTTGTATGAACGGGAGCCACCCATTGTCTTCGAGGTCACTACGGGCACTGTCGAACATCAACAGAGTCTGGCTACCATTCGGTTCAGCCCTCACGACTGGAACCATGATGCGAGCACATGGTAAGGGTTTGGTTCGAAAACACCAGCACACAGGAGCAGAGTCATTCGGTCTAACCACTATGAACGATCAAAGGGGAAGCATTTAATGTGCGCATGCGAGGGTGGTGGAATCACTTACCGCCATGCATAATAGTAATGGCAAAGTACAACCGCCGAATTAACCTTCTGTTCAATCAATCAAAGCATAGTTTAAACCTTATCATTCGGCCAACCATAAAAATCAAACGATGACTGATATACCACTACGCCATTGTAAAATTTCAAACCATTGTCATTCAATGTGAATTCAAACCCAAAAATTAAATATGTGCCATCGTATAAGTGTGTAATCAAAGTTTTAAAACATAGTGACAATCGATTTTTCTAAAATCGACAAGCCAAGAGACATAACAATAAGGATCACATCATATATATATATATAAACAAAAATAAACCATGACCCCTATGTAATTCATAGACTAGGAAAATCCCAAAAAACATAAATTTTCATGCTCAATGCCTTACCAATTAAATAAAAATCAAGTTGCGCAATCAAAGTAAGAATAGGCAAATAGGCATAGTTCGAAAATCCTTTTAGCCACTTAATGATAAACCAAAGGTAAGTGCCACTCAAAATATCAATGCAAAGATCATGACAGTTCAAATAACGATGGAGGCATTTTCACGCTTACAGTCGTGAAAACTAAATGGAGACCAATTTACAAGTGTCGCAAGGAATGAAAATTATCGTCTATTTGCAAAATGTGACGACAATTTGAAGTTCAGAAGACATAGGTGTAGGCAGCTTATAGGGCAATAGAAAAAATTGAATTGGCTGCCAACAGACCAAAAAGGTCATAAATGAATTCCACAAGGGGGTGTGCGTAGGACATCATGCATGGAGATAGACGAATTATAAAATCCTGAGAGCGGGATATTATTGGCCTAAATTATTTGCAGATGTAAATGCCAAAGTCAGATCCTGTAATTCATGCCAATTATTTGCAGGCAAGCAGAAACTCCCAACACTACCTCTAGTCCCACTTAAAATGGAAGCTCCATTCCAACAATGGGGGTTGGATTTTATAGGTGAAATTGATCCACATTCCAGTGCACAACACAAATGGATCCTGACCACTATAGATTATTTCGCCAAATGGGTAGAAGCTATTCCAACTAGAAAAGCCACAGATTCAGTGGTGATAGACTTCCTGGAAGAAAACGCATTATCTAGATTTCATTGTCCCCAAAAGATATTTACATATAATGCCCAGGCATTCAAATCTATGGAAATGGTCAAATTTTTCCAAATGTACAATATTATATTGGGTCACTCCATGACATACTACCCCCAAGGCAATGGGCTAGTTGAATCATCAAATAAAATCTTAATTACCATAATTAAGAAGATTTTGAACGAAAATAAAAAAATTCTTGGCATGTGCATTTGAAATACACCTTATGGGAAAATCAGATAGGCACCAAGAAATCAATTGGCACGTCTCCATTTCAAATGGTATACGGGACTGACGTGGTATTACCCATAAACCTGGATCTACCTATGATGAAACTTTTTCCAGATGAAAAAGAAGAACCAACCCATGTCATAAGAAGAATAAATCAACTGATTTAAGTTTAGCAGAATAGGGTTGAGGTGGATGAAAGGCTGCAGAAATATCAAGACAACATGAAATCACTGCTAGATAATAAGGCTAAAGATAGGGAATTCCTCCCTCGCGATTTGGTTTTGAAATGGTATGCTAGGACGGAAGACTCGGAAAAACATGGAAAATTTGATCATATCTGGTATGGACCATTCAAAGTCATGGATTCTGAAGGGAAGAACTCATTTCTGTTAGAAAATTTGGATGGTAAAATCCTCAATGCCCTTATCAACGCGTGTTATCTGAAGCACAATATGCAATAAACAATTTCCAAAATTCCACTATATATACCAGTTTGTGTTTTCTGTTTTTATAGTTTTTCGGTAAGTTTTACTTTCACCACAGATAAAGCAGGTTAGTAATCTCCTAGAAATAGAGATATAAAATATTCAACACATTGAATTCTATAAATCTTAAAACCCTGACTCTTTTCATGTTGTCTTCTTTCAGGATTTTGGTCTACATCCCAAACGTCAAACATAAGAAAATGGATGGTCATGTATCGGGAAATTGATTCACTCGAAACAGGTGATAAAAGAATAATTTACTAAGATGATAACGAAGTGGTAAGGCAAAGGTATGAATTTCTGAACTGTCTAAATTTCAAATGAATATCACCTAGGTGCTACAATGGTCTCATGAGTATGAACATATTCTCTGGAGGTTTCATCATAGAATGAAAATTTCTATGGATCATAAAGGATTCCTCTGGATAAAATAAAAATAAGTAAAATAAATAGGAGAAGTAAAGTGATAAAGTGACCTCAAAAAAAATTCAGGATTGTGTTACCACAACTATGTTTCTGAAATCCAAAGCCTTCTCGGTCATCCTGTTCCAATATGTGGTATCCTTCCCTTCACCCCAAATGCCTTCCCATGATTTCCACAGAGGAAGGAGAGGTTACACTTTATCTCTGAAAGCTGATAAACGGATCTTTAGAAGAAAGGCAAGTCCTCACGACTCCTCAAACTCTTACTGAACAAAGATATGTATAGGCTAATCCTAACTCTTTTAGTTCTTTTAGCAGGTTCTAAAAAAGTTTAGTCTTGCTCAAAAGAAGGTCCCTGGAAATAAAATTCCCCCATAAGTTTTCCTACAGACTAAGATGTTTTGAAGTTCGAAAAGAAACTAATCCAGAGTAATCAAAGTGAGTTGACAGACCTCTGTTGCAAAATTATACAAAGATATCACCCCTGGTATACTTTATACTAATTCATTTCCCCCACTTCATGTCAAAGAAAAACATAAGATGGATGGTGAAAGGAAATTCAAAAATTGATTGCCCCAATCTAGTCCTAAAAAAAGGAGATGATGAAAGGAAATTCATAAAATGATTGCCCTCATCTCAACATTTAAATGCAAAATTACAATTTGGAAATTCAATAAAGGGAATCAGATAACTTCACTGGGGTACTGAACATGCTCGTTGGTAGTGAAACAATGTCTAATATATTTGTAAGGATGTTATACATGAATTATATTGTACTCTGGTAAATTATTTTTCTTTGAAGCTAGATCTACATCCCAAGTTCGCGCAGGACTCCCTGATTAAAAACATTAAAATTACTTCACCTTGAAGCATGCAAGATTGACAGAACCTGTTAAAATTCCTAAGGTTGTTTGGATTATCTTAAGCAGACCAGAAATCAGTATCAGGAAAGAGGAAGTCAAATGGCCTAAATTGAGATTAGAGAGAGATTGGGTTTCAAAAGATTTCAGAGGTAAAGATCAAACCCCCCTTTTTTCCTTTGCACCCTCTTTCTGAACAAGTTTTTGCATAAACAAACTAATGACTCCATTTTCCCGATAAAGGCACGTGGTCTACTATTCTTCTCATCCCACAGGGAGACGAGATCCCTATATGGAGCCTATGTTGAAACAAAGTTTGTTTTTCTTCTCTAAATCCAAATCTCCATTTTTCTCTGGTTACGGAGCCGCCCTTAGTTCTAAAAAGGAGTCAAAAAGTCTTTTGGGATTTTCGGGTTAAGGGGTTCGGCTATTCACGAAGTATGTTTTTTAATAACAACTCCAAAGTCTTGGTACCGAAATCTTGAAAAAGTGATTGTTTAAAAGGATTTGAACTGATTTTAAATTAATAATTAAAAATTCTGACTTTCTAATCCTTTCACATGTTCTTTTTAGGCCATCTCAACTTAAACAACATTTCAAATGTCTCGACGCTCTTTTTACAAAATACCTTTTAATCATGATTAATTAAATTTTAAAACATAAGTCTTAACAAATCATTAATCAGTCGCAATTCGAGAAATCAAAGAATTGACTTTGTGTCTCCTTAAAACCCCGATTCCCAGAGTCGTGAAATTCTTAAAATATAATGCTATGTTTATTAAGAAGTAATAAAGTTTAATAATAATAAATCCCATCATGATTTCGTGATTCGGGATTTCTTGCGTTAAAGAGTCGTCGGAGTCTCGATAATCCAATCCACGAAAAGTAAAGACTAACCCTTGATCGAAATTAATTAAAAGGTTAAGACAAGTGGTTAGCGCCTAAATAAATCCCATCGCAGTTTCATGATTCGGGATTTACTTGTGTCATACCTCTTGGGGACACGATGCTTGAAACTCTGAAACAAAAAATCCTGAAAGAATTAAGCGCTTAAATGTAATTAACTTAATTTTAAAATGGCATTAAGGTTATTAAATAACTTTTCACGTTTCGCTATTTCAGAGTTTTCAATGGCATTCCTTTCAAAATCCCAATTTTGAATCGCCGATATGTGGCAGTATATATAAAGGATTAATGAAGATATTTTTTAAAATAAAGTGTGTATCTCCAAGCGTACCATCCCCATTAAAGCATTTAATTTTTATCACCTATATCGATACGTTAAATTTAAGACAGGTTAAAGGTTAATAAAGGTTTGTTATTTCGAATTTCATTCTTACTTTCAGACTAGGAGCGAGTTACACTCAAAAGAACTCACACATTTCTTCTCTGCAACAGGTTTTCATTTTAGCACAAACATCATGGCACCCAAAAAAGTGCCTAAGAAGAGTGAGGAGGTAGGTGAAAGCTCGAATCTGGATGGAGATGTTATATCTGACACTAAGCCATATGTTGTGGATTCAGTCAAATACTGGAGGCAGATTTTTGAAACCTTAGACTATGAGATTAGGAATTGCCCCGACGATTTCGGAAATAAAAGGACTGAAAATAAACTAAGAGACATAGCAAAGTCTGAGCTTCATAAAATAGCCACATGGTCGAGACTCATGCCATACAATGACATGATAAGCTGGGATTTAGAAAAAATCGGCATTCAGACAAGGAGCATTCTAAACAGCTAAAAGGTCGTCGTCATCTCGTTCAGACCCAAGCACATTCAAGTAATGTATAAAATGTCCCCTACTTCTAAATACATTTATAATGCTGAATTCGTAGAGGAATTTCAAAGAAAGGAGTGTACATAATTCGATCAAACATATCCAGGTATAATCAAAGAATGGTGGGGAATTCCGGCGAGAAATAGAGCTGATACCCATGGCAGTTATGCCATAGCTATGTTAAACGAATACATGGTTTATATAGCTTTGATGCTATGTAGAGTTTTCGGCAGGAAAATCCCTACCCATTTCCCTGCAGAATGGGTGCCACTTATATACGAAGTATCCAAGGGTTACAGTTTCAATTGGGGTAAAATTTTATCAGATAATCTAACTAAGGAGATTGTCGAGTACCAAATGGAAAAATCGAAATGCCTACCTACATCTTTTTACATGTCTTCATATATAATTGATGCTATCTGTTACATGACTCCATTCCACTTGATGAATTGGAGATGGAATCCAACCTGTGCGGAGCCCATTCATGTTTATCACTCTAAAATATGGGAGGATAATGTTAAAGGTTTATTTTGTGAAATCTGCCACTACATAGTGATACCTTTGCACCAAATTTTGTATGGTTATGCACCCCCTCGTATTTTAGAGCCAATCGTGGGAAACCTCAAGGAGATTGAAAATTGGTTTATTGAAGAGGGTTTCTCCTATGTCATGGTTTTTGGGTGCTCGATTCCTCCTCACGCACTTCTAAAATCCCTTCCCAACAGACTGGTGTGCAGGGAGGTGGCCTACCAAATAATAATAGGTGGCATTGACACAAAATTGAAAACAACTCAAAAGAAGTTCTAGCCACTTTTTCCTGTACAGATTGGGAAATGTTCACTGCTTAACTTTGGTCATTCCAAGGTTGAAGATGCAGCATTGGAAGACATCAAATTGGTAGATATTGAACTCAGAAAACATGACCCTTATCAAATTGTAGGAAATCAACTTGCTCATTGCAATATGAAAATGTATGAACATGAAGCTTCTCCCTACGACGACATGTTCAAAGGAGCCATAACCTATGAGGAAATATTAGACAGAGTTCAAGCATTATCACCCGAGCTACAGACTAGCTTTCTGACTTTCCAGAAGCACAGGCAAAGTGGTTTTCCGAAGATACTACAGGCAGAATCAACAACCCCTCCTCCGGCTTAAGAAATTATTCCCCCAGGTTTCAGATCAAAGGCTCATGATAAAGGGACTGCAGAAGAAAATCCAAAGAAGACTAAAACGTCTTCGCAAAAAGAAGAAGCTTCAAAAACAGAGCACCGAAAGTCTGAAACATAAGTTAGGCTCGAGACACCTTCAAAGTCGAGTCAAATGATTCCTCTTTTATCATCATCTATTCTTGCTTATATCCCCAAAACAGCAGGAGAAACTCAATTTTTAGAATTGGGCAGCCCTATTTCATCATTAAATCCTTATAGTCAAATTTTGGGACCCCCCATCTTGAATTCATATATGTAAGTGACCTTACTCCTATCTCTAGAGAAGATATACCTTCCTCTGACTACTTTTTCAATAAGAAGAGGAAGGTTGTAGTAAAACAGGAAATTCATATGAGAGAAGGAAAAATGGTGAAGAAACACAGAGTGTTCGTAGATGGGAAGAACCTAGAAGAGGAATATTTTTCCACAGAAGTAGCAGGCTCTATGGGAGCTTTGGCGACGACCAATTTATTCTCTGTTGACTCTCTGAAAACAAGGTTGAAATAGAAAAATCAAATGATAGCTCAGTTGCATGACCAAATAAGGCACACATAAATAATATTCGAGAGGAGGTAAATCAAAGAGTTGAAGATGCCAAAACTGCTGACAAAAAGGAAATGCAATTGTTGAAGTATAGTTTAGATGAAGCAAACAAGGAGATGCAAATGAGTCAAGTACAGGTTATTTGACAAGAAGCATTAGTGAGACAACTACAGGCTGAGTTGAAGCCCATTGAAGGAAAAGTCATGAATATAATAGCATTTCTAGCCCAAGCACTAGAGGTGCATGAGAAACTACAAGAAGAACAACAAAACATGCTTTCTAAAATAGAAATCATTCAAAACTACTTCCTGGAAATAAGCCACTCACTGGATAAAATTTATTTCAAGGAAAAAGAGGCTACAGCAGCTCGCACTTCATTTCAAAAGGCAGTAGCATTTTCGGCTAGAGATAAAGTACCAACAATCCCAAAGATGACTATAGAAGAACAGATCAGGGGAGACATCATATTAACAACATGGGAGGGAAATATTGCCAAAAGAAGGAAAATGGCAAGAAAAGTTAAGAAAGAATGTGAAGAAGTGTTTGATCAGATAGATACAAAAACACTGGGAATTCGTAAAGGTGATTATCTTGGGATATTAGTAAAGATCAATGTTGTAAGGCATCAAATACATGTCAAGGAGAGATGGAATGAAGCCCATCTCGAGATTTCACAATTTAAGCAGCTTGACATCACCCAAATGGATAAATGGTTAATACAGCCAAATCTACAGTTGCAGTCGACAAAGTTTGAAAAGGGAAAGATAGAAGACAGGCTGCCCCAAATTCAGAGGAATTTGTATGTGTTTGAAGCAAAGGATATGACTTTACCATCCACAATTTTGGTGCAGTTTCTAGGCAGGTGCGTTGATTGTTTTGGACCGAGCAAAGGAAGCGCTTCAAAGAAATGATGAAGTAACGCATGTAAAAAGAAACCGAGCAAAATGGTTCAAATTTTTATTTTGTAACCGTTAGCACCTAGAAGATTAGGAGCATACCAACCATCTAGGGTTGATGATTTTCTTTGTATAAATACAATTTTGAAAGTGGCACCAGAGGGGATTTCCTTGGCCGATTGTGGCAGAGAAATTCTTCATTTGCTAGAATTAATATAAATGCAACTCGAAGAGTCCAGATCCCGTCAAGTTTGAGTTATGTGTTCCTCTGTTATTTCATATTTAACATCATTTCTTCTATATCTTTGATGAATTTTTAGCTGGAATTTAGTACGACCTATACTATGGTGATCGATTATTTTAGTCATCTAATCGTTTACAACTTTTCCTCTGTATTGGCTATCAGTAGGTACAAGACTATGAATTACTTAGATTTCTATATATTATTCTTCATTAAAGTTTTTATTGTCTATTTTCTTCTTCTGTCACAAAGTGAGATTATTCCTTGGTTGATGCCTCACTTTGTTCCACAACTTTATGTTTTCTTTCATTTCATGCACGATTTTTAGTTTAACTTAGATACAGGAAACAACCTTTGAATTTGTTATACCATTAATTCATATATCTGGGAGCTTTCTCTTATAATCTAAAATAGAAACAACAACCTAAAAAAAAAAAATCTTTAAAACTCTTTTCCTCTATGACTGTACCTACTATGAGACAGCACAATATCGAACCTGGTCTCACAGATCAGACCAGTATTGCTTTAACTATTTTTAACACCATCTTAAAAACTGCTACCACCTGGGTTGAACTCAAACGTTCATGGGTAGCCATTGAGCAGGACATTAACATCCAAGAACAATTGGAAGCTAGATGAAGACAACTCAGAAATCAACCATAACTTATTCCCCCCTAAGAGTTGTTTTTTCCTTTCTTTATATCATAGACCCTCTTTATTTTCGGATGCCTAGACTTTATAATTTCAAGCCTTAAGTATAAACTTTGGAACAACAGGTTACAAGGGTGGCCAATAGATGCATGCTTAAGTACCACTTGTATTTCTTGCATGTATGAATCCCTCAACCGTGGGTTTATGCGCGTAACGACAAATCTCTGTGGCTTAAAGATGTCAGAATACATCTCTACCCTGAAAAAAAATTACCCACAATTTCTGCCAAGGAAAGTGCTCTAATACCACTTGTAATATACCAGATATAAAAAATATGCAGAATAGAAATAAAATGCTAGGAATGGCATAATAACAACAATATAACCAGAACAATCACCACAATAACACTGAAATGATATAAGCATAACAACATAAATATCACTTTGATTTTGAGAGCAATGTTCACAGGCCTCTTCGAGGGGGAAACCTCAAGTTGAGCAGAGATCTATTACAATAATATCCAAGCTAGGGTTCTCATACCCTCGACTCCTATTTATACTAAATATTTCTATCAAAAGAAACATCTAGAGGAATATCCTTCTAGAAGCGGAAGCTTCTATTAGGTCTTCTTACATTCGATTCACTCTATTTTATTGCAAGGCCTTATTAATATTGACCTTTATTACATTTGAATATATTGTTCTACCTATGTGTGGGTTAGGACTCTAACACTACACCCACAAGTGGACCTGGGGTTTTTTTGTTTGTCATGTCTGGCGAAGTCGAGATCTGTCACCTATTTCGTGCCCGCCTGTCCTGCTGTTAAATTTTGCTCCAATTCATTTTCCTGGTTCTCGACCATACCTACATGTATTTTTAAATTTTTCTTATAGAAGAAAAGGATATTGAGATGGTTCTACCAAGAGTGGTGTTCTGTATTGCATTATTCAATTTCTATGATGTTTGGCGTGCAACATTTCTAGCACAATCAATGTGTTCTGAAATGCATCACACCATTTACATTTGGACGTAACCATTATCATTCTAAGATACTTCAATGTTTACATGATACAAAAAGTGGCATAATAAATAATCGGACAACTACATGTCCAATTACAATGTCCATTGTCTTTTTGTTAAGACAGAGCATGTGCAAAACAGAGTTTTTAACCATATATGGTGAAATGTGACCATATCACAATACAACCTCTTTATCCTCTACACATACTAGTGTGACTACGATACAATTTGTCTTGTACTTGAAATATGGTATGTACACCAAAGATACTGTAAAAGTATATTTCCATGTCTCGAAGCATGTTTGGATACTTTGCCACAGAAAACTAAAATTATTTAGCTATGGCCATGCAATTTCTTAATATTTTGTGGCTTGTAATATATTTTGGGCAGAAAAAAACTTTATTTAATTACAACCATGGATGGAGAAAAACAAAGGTTCATGTTTCTAAATGTATTTTATTCTATTCGCTGATTCTCATTTAGTGTATGTACATGTTACTTGTTCTTCGTTGCATACTAGCTTCCATTCACGTTCATTGTATTTTGTGTGTTGCCACATTCAAACAAACATAATAGCTGGAGAAAACGAAGGAGTCTTAACTGCAGCGGTTGAAGAGGAGATACAAAGGTACATGCTTGTACTATTATTTCATATTTCGTTGTTTTGTATTTCATTTATTGTCTATATATTTGTTCACCTAATTTATTGTATGTAGATATTGCGTACCTTCCTACATAATAACTTATCTTCATGTCCTTTGTATTTCCTATGCCGCTACATTGAAAAAATTTGAACTCTATTTTTTTTTTTTACATGTCTTCCTACATACTAACTTCCTTCATGTCCATTATATTTTTCCTGCATTGCTACATTTAAAAAAACAGAGTGGTTGGAGAGGACGATGGAATCTTTTCCATGAATGTAGAGGAGGAGTTACAGAGGTGCATACCTTTAATCTTATTTCATATTCCAGTGTTTAGTATTTCATTTATTGTCTGTGTATTTTTTCTACTTGTTCTATTGATTTGCACCTTTTTTTACTGTATGTATATACCGTGTATCTTTCTACATAGTAACTTATTCTCATGTGAATTGTATTCTCTTTGTTGTTGCATTGAAATAAATAGAACTGTATTTCTTTCTTTTACATGTCTTTATGCATACTAACTTACCTTCATGTCCATTGTATGTTCAATGTTGCTACATTGAAAGAAACATATTGGTTGGAAAGGAATATGAATTCTTATATGCCACAACAGAGGGTGTTGTGGTGCAATCTTTGAAAAGGTATACCAATTGTGCTAGTAAATCAAACATACAAAATGGGTGGGGGAATATAATATTGGACTAGAAAATGATGATTTGGTAACAATAGGCCTTTGTTGAGACTTCACGCTCCCAAACATTGCCCTCCCCATTTCTAATTTTTCTACTTTCTATTATCCAATTTTTTCCCCTCTTCTATACTTACCTTTTCTCGTCTACTTTTTCTTTCTGGTTTCTTTGCTTAGTCATCTTTCCGAAAATGTCTAGGTGCGCGGGTTGGCGGACTCATAGATTCAAATTTATAGTCATTCTTCTACCTCATTCCATACTTAGCCACTTTTTCGATCGCGAGTTCCCGGGCTGGCGGGTTCAAGATTGTGCCTATGGCTTCAAAGGTTCCTCGATATACAAATTGGTCATCATACCCCCCCATCACGCCCTATTTACTGTTACACATTTTTGCAGTCAAAAACTCTGAGGCATACAATTTGATCATCGGGTCCTCATGTTTCCTGAGTATCCCTTGACACCCTATTTCGTATTCCATCTACTTCAACCCTGTATGTGACATTCAAAACAGTTATGGACAATATATAATACATATTATTATTTAGTCCTTATGATGTTCATCTACACATGATTGCATCTGAAAATGTTGGACTAGTGACATGGCCATTAGCAGTCAATCATCACAAACATCAATAGACCGACAAGGTCAAAGGTAAATATGCATACAATATGTTCCTCATATGTTTACCAAACAAATATCGTTAGATATTTATTCATCTATTCCATGGTGAATATGTTGATGTCATCTGTAACACACACTTTGCAATTCACAAGAAGTATCAACAAGTGCAAGCGAGATGCCAAACATAGAGCAAGTTCTGCAGACTAAGAGGTCTAGTTGCAAAACTCTGACTCCATACTTCATCCAAGTTGTTTGTCTACTTGTACATTTATGCCAGGAAAAAAGAAAACAAAAAAAATAATGCAGACTACCATTCACATTACTTTTCATGTTCAAAAAATGTCACCATGTCTAAACTTGTAACACCCAAAATACTATCAATAGAGGGTTTGAACAGTCACCGAACTGGACAAGTGTTTGTCGGGGACATAATGATCGTCTACAACACCTACTTGGACAAGGAAAACAAAACTAGATCCATTATGCATGCTGACATGACAAACAACGAGGCCCTGATGATAGTCACACTGACTATTCCCACACAAATTGTCGAGAAACACATAGAAAATATATTGACAAGTAAAGGGATATCCATTACAATTTTTAATATATTTCCCAAAACAGTATATGATCATGGTGATTGTGATCGGATTACATCTCTCAATGAAACAAGTATTGTGGAAAAATTTCTTGCTATTTGTTCAAAATATCATTGCGTCCCAGACCCAACTATCATCCAAATTGCACAGAGCAACAAAATTTACCCAATCGGAACCATTGGTACGACTGTCACACTCGTGAGAAAACTTGGCCCATGACACATTCTCCATATAAAATATGGAGAGTCAAACAACGACAAGGCAATGGTATCGTTCTCCATATCTAGTTTTGTCCTTGATTTTCACATATCTATGTATGTCGGTTATGTTACACAACTATTCCACTGTTACATGTTGCAGCTGCAATTGTTCGATACCTATTCAAATTTTTTTTCCTCAATGGAACAATAATTGCATAAAGGAAAATTTCCACTTATGCTCTTCAAAAATATAACAAAGAAAAGATATGTAAAAGAAAGGATCTTTCACACAACCCATGCAACATTTGTAACAAAATTGCGAACAGACATAGTACAAGATCTCAAGAAAATAACTATATCTACAACTGTTGTGTGTATACATCTACAATTTCATCCTCACTTTTCTCATACAAATTTCCTTCACCAATTTTCTGCAGTTTTTTTTTTTTTTGGAAGTTGTATATTATATTGTTCAATATATTAACTACTATGCTCACGTGCCCAGGTTGAGGGTGTTTTGGTTGCAGCGAATGGGTACTCGACCCCCTTGGAGCCTGTATGTGCCAAATGAAACTCTCATGCTTTTTCTTCTTCTTTCATAAGTGA
>ML780393.1:394302-516264 GCA_009831015.1 Picea engelmannii
ACTGGTGTACTATGTATGTGTGTGATTGTTTATTTATTACTGCTCATTATTGGATAATAATTCTACATTGATATAACATTTGAAGAAAAAGGATTATAATTACGTTATTACTTATTCACCCCCCCTCTCAGTAATCCAACAATGTCCTCATGCATTTTTTTAAGAAGACACATTAAATGTGAAATGCTAATCCATCAACTTGAGTGCTTCTTCAGACTTTTTCTTCCTCTTTTGGAAAATTGAATTTATTTCTCACGCTTGAGAAGTGATTTAATGGCTTCAATATAAACCCGCACAACAATAAAAACAATTTACAGAAAGACGTTCAAATGATTATGGAAATATTTTGGATCGATGGCTTCGTTGACACACATCTAAATTAAGTGAATCAATCTGTTGGCCATAAGTTCTCTATAATCCCCGTCGGTTATAAATTCAATCAATTACTCTATGCAATATGTTCCAGTATTCTGTGAATCAATCAACGATGCATCATTTTTCAGCCATCTATGAATGGATATCTGCTCTTCCACCTCTGTCATGTTGGGTAAACGTGGACGTCTCTTACGATTGTCATGGTGTTACTCCTTACGCACTAATTTATAAGCACAACAATGGAGAAATAGTGATTAGTAAATTTTTTATCAGTGAAAACATTTTAAAGGTGGTTATGTTCTTTCAATTTGATATGTCATTCTACAATACGGAAAGTGAGTATCTCCAGTTCCGTTGCACCGTTAAAATATTTCAAGATTGGACAAAAGTGCAGGTCTGAATATGTAATATGTGATGTGACATTATTTCATTAGTACCTGAAAAAGAAATGAGAGAGCGATGATTTGAAGATGAACGACACTTCCCATCTCGACTCTTGTTCTCAATTGGCCCCTAATTTGATCAATCCAATATCCTCATTTTTTCACTATCTCAGTTATCCAATGTTCCTCCTTGATGTGAATTACATCCAAAGAGTGTTAGTCATCACTATGACAATGGATTTGGTTTCCCAGGATCTTAAAAACCCTCGGGGGTAGTTGCTGGAAATATGAGAAGTCAGAAGAAAGAAAAAATATTGGAACACTGGATTGGACTCTTTATAGTAATTCAACAGGACATGAGGTGGTGTCCAGAATCCCAACACTACCACAGGGGGGCATTATTCCATGGTTATAGAATGGGTGCATTAGGGTATCGTGCTCCCCTTTTACTAAGAAATGGGGTGTGGTGTTCACAGAGGATGGTGGATATGGGCATCCCATCATGATGATACAATCTCCATCTTCCATCCTAAGATGATACAATCTTTTTCGAGGAAACAACTTTTTTACCAAGTATTTTGACTTATACAAATTCCCCAAATTCTCCAATAGTTCTTTGGATGTAGATTCTCCTGACTCAGTCAATAACAATGAATTATCTAGATAGAGTAAAATCATACTCCTTTCTCTTTTATCCAGCTTCTCCCAATATTCTTGTGACATAGTGGTATATTAAGTACTAGTGTTTCTTGTGTAGTGTTTCCTTCTTGTTGTACTTCACCTTGGATCTTGTATACATCTCTTGACCTTTCATGCATGAGGTCATAGGCCCTACAGTCTCTATAATCATTCCCTACTAACTTACAAAACGTGCAATATAGGTTTGCAGGTGTCTGAACATACTTCTTCATGTAATAGCACTCACTAGGGCGATGTCGGTTTCTGCATACTTCGCACTAGGGAAATGTGACTTGCTTCAAAGGGCTCAGAGCTCCTGAGGCCAAATATTCATGAAATACAGTGAAGTGTTCCTTATCATGGCCCTATGATCTACATCTAACACATCAGATGTCTTCTCTTTTTTCCTTTCCCTTATCCTTTTTTATGTCTTCGACCTGTAAAGACAAACTGGTCAGCTAGCTCAAGATTTGGCTCATACCTGAGCTAGATTCTCCCATAGGGGATGATTCAAGATTCATGGCGATCTCCAGTGCCTCAGACTGCGAAGCAATTTTCTGTTGCATCAGAGGAACTTTGATGTGTGGTAATAGCACAACGATGAACCATTCTTTGTTCTGTTCATCTGGGATCTTAAAAGTTAATCGACCTGTTAAGGTCTCGAATCTCTGATCAATTCCTAGATAGGTTCGACAACCTTATTTTTTATCTCCTTTGGCTCTGTAATACATTGTGACTCTAATTTGGGTTTCTTGAATTCTGCAATCAGCGCGTTCTTAATCTCATTCAATGGTTGGGGTTGTGCAAGTCCTTGGACAAGCTTCATGTACCATCTCAATGCGCGATCTCTAAGAGTAGTGTTGAACTAGGTTCTTTTGATAGCCTCATCAGTGACGTTCTTAATATTCCACACAGCTTCACATAGGAACTAGTGTTGATCTAGGTCTTTAAATCCATCCCCTCTAAATATAGGGAACCTCATCTCATCCGCCATAGAGCTACCTGGGTTTCCTTTCTGAGTAGATGTTGAACTTCTAGTAGTAACACTCTGAGGACTCTGATGAATCTGATTACTCTGATTGCCTAGTGTTTTTGAAACAATAGGAGGGTTAATGATACTTACTTCAACAGTCTTTGCAATTCCTAAGTTTTCTGGCTCGTCCAGGTAAAGTTCTTCAGTTTCTCCTTCCTCTGGCCTAAAGGGTTTTTGACGTTCTTCGTCTGTTATATCTGCCTCTTCTCCGATGTATTAACCCTCTTCTCCGTAGTTTTTCTTAAAGAGGTTCTTAAGGTGAACCCCTCAAAATACTCTTCCACTGTGCATATGTCCCACCTCTATGTCACTGTCGCTATCTGAATTCCTGAACATCAGCCTTTTCAGATCCATCCAGTCTAATGTATCTTCAAGATGTGGTTTTCATGCAAGAGCATCTTGATTCTTAACTTGAGAAAATGAAAAAATTTCCCTTTGGCTCCTTTGAAAAAGTATATCTTGGTTGGGCTATACGATTCTACTATGTTGACAACAAATTTGGTGATATACCCTCCAATGGTACTATGAAACCAATGATCTATTACTCTGGATACAACATTGTCAACTCTTTTAACCTTCTGAATCAATGCTAGTGTCCAAACCACAGGGGGTCTAGATCTGATCTCAAACTAGGTATCAGCTAACCTAGCCAACCACTCATGTAGCTCTTGATGGATCCCTCCAAAGAATATCTCGTGAATGTCGGTAAAGATATATTTCTACAAAAAATCTTCTGTACTAAGATTAGGATTCTTTTTCTTGGCTTCAGTGAAGTCCCTCTCTTGATCTTCTGTCCACTTTTGAATCTCTTTCTTCGATGGGAACCACCTTGAAATTACCTCATGAATATTCTTGTCCTGGCAACAGAACCATTTGTTGGCACAGGGGAAGACCCAAGGTTCAACGCTCAAGAGCGCACCAACAAATCGCTAACTATCGGCCCTTTCGTCAACACATGCGAAGCAGATGAAGTCTCACTCAAGGTAGAGGTAGGGGTGGTTGCAAGACTCAGGTGTCTGCAACCTTAGATGGGACACAGATCTGTGATTCTATCCTTACAAGGAACTTAGCATAGATCATTCATCAATATTTAACTCTTATTATACTTCACATACAACACAGAGCTTCGCGGTGAATACTTAGATGCACATTGTTTTAGCATTTACCTTTAGTAACCCATATCATATCTAGTAGATCCGCACTAAGCATCCTTATACACATCAGACCTAACAATCATATATATATATATATATATATAAGAATCACAAAGAATAAGTGGGTATATCAAAGCACGTATAATAAGCAAAGATAAACGTATTGAACCAAAGAACAGAGCATAACACACAAATTTGCGTGGTTCACCCCCCCCCTTGGGCTACGTCCATAAGATCTTCTTCTTTATTATCGTCCTCAAGCTGCTACAAGAACAAAGCCTTTGAAACTCTTCATCGCAGAGGACAGAAGATATGCGCATCTTGCTAGATCCTTCTTCCTTGTGTTACAATATCAATGACACAGTAACTTGCACTTAGCCTTGCAAGCCTTACACAGTTCGCACAGAGCACTTATTCAACATCACATAGATGCACCACCAATTGCACTAAGAAATCACATCTACTACTTATTACATTGCCTATATTTCTATTTATACATTACAAAAGTAGGCCTAAGCGGGGGTAAATGCATGGGCCAACATCCCTTTCCCATTACATTAACCCAAAACCCTAAAAGAGGCCCAAAAGTGGACCGAGATCCCGTGGTCTCTGCTTCGCCTAGCGCTCCATCTTTGACAGGGTGTCGAAGTCCAAAAAAGGTCAATTATGACCAAGTGTTCCTCAAAACTTGGTCAAGGGTCAACAGGCCCCCAACATTCACCTGTGACTCATCCTAAGTCACTAAGGTCTGACGAATTATTCTTCGAATTCCTTAAGCTGCTTCGACCTACCGTATTTCTACTGCCTCTTGCTCACCGAAATCCTAGATGAGTGCCTCGTTCACTGACCCTTCTAGGCATTGTTCTGTTGTATTCACAAGATATTCAAGTTCTACTCCTTGGCTTTCAACTTCAATGAACAATTGGCATGCCTTTTCTTTCACTGGTTGAAGTCACTGAGAGACTTCCATTACTTTACTCTGAAGCATTTTTATTTGTTGTTGGGTTGCGCGTTGCTCTGGAAATCCCTTCATTCTCTTTATGGGTGACAGGGCCTTCAACTATGCCTGTAGCTTTTCAGCATCGTACTTCGCCTCTTGGAGGTGTGACTCCAATTTATGCAATTATGGGTTCTCGGTTAGGTTCTCATAGATCTGGGCACTTATGCTACTTAACTGTTTACATTCTTCAGAGAGCACTTTAATCCTTTCTATGGTGCTCCAGGCAGTTATTTCTCCCTGGTCGCGCACTTCTTGTGAGGTTAGTGGTATGGTCTGAAGCTCTAAGTCCATGACCCTTTGTTGAAGTTGTTGAATAACTTCAACAAGTGTCATCACTTGGCGTTCGATGGGGTCCTCTTCCTTCTATTCTAAGTCTGTCATAGAGCGAAATGATCTATTGACTGCTTCTTCAATCCCAATCTGCTTCGCAAGTAGATGCTCTTTCTCTTTTTGAATCTTTGCTCTGTCTTCTTCAAATTTCGCTTGGAGAGTGTCCTTCTCTTGTTGCGCAGCTCGACATTTCTTGATGATTTCCTCCTGTGCTTGCTTTAGGGCCTGGGTGGCCTGCGTTGTTTCTTCCTATGCCTTCCGAAGGTGTACTTCAACCATGTTAAAAATCTTGTGGAGTTGAACTAGTTCATTTCCTTCTTCTATTGTTCCTTCTGGTAGGGATGCAGAGGTGACTGCATGACTAGAATGGAGAGCTTGTTGTACTCCTTGGAGTTCGATCTCGATTCTGTTGTACATCGTCTCTTTCTTAGATTCCTGTTTTTCTGTTATCTCTTATGTGGCTTCGTTCATAGCTGTGATGAGAAAAATGAAGTCATATGGAGTGAGCGTAGTCTTCAGCTTAGTCACAGGTGCTTTTGATTTCTTTCGAGAGGAAGATTCTGGAGGCAAAACATTCCTTTTCTTTATGATTTATACTTCGTCTCCTGGCTTCTGTTCGACTTCCTCTAAGTCTTCTCCATTACCTCCTTGCTCTGGTGTAATGTATTCGGTTCTTATAAATCTTCTGTCTACATCCTAGATATCCTCATCCTTCTTTGTCTGCTTTGTTTTCTTTGTCTTACTAGGTCCAAGTGTATTATGCACAGCTTATGGGCTGTTAATGTCGGACACTTCTGCGGGGTCTGTTGGAATAAGGAGGTTCGTTGACCATTCCATGGTGATTTCCTCTAGGTCTTCTTCTGTCAGCTTGTAATAAGACTGAAGTTGTTCCTTGTTCTCATAAATGTATGTTGTCAGATTTATAAAATGGCGGTCTGCACTGATCTTTATCAAAGGTCGAAACTTGTGTAACATATTCGGGGTCATGCGAAGCTCGGACTGGATGGAGAGCCTCAACTGGTTGTAGTAGATATGAAATATTTCATTGGATTGTGACTGCTTGTTCATGTCGTTCGAGTACCCCAGGGTACTAAACTTTGCAGCCAGTGGTTCAAAGGGGTCAATGTCGAAGAAGGTTGCACCTTCCGATATCTCCCATGCAACGAAATATATAAGTATCAAAAGCCATATAAAATGAAATTCATGCCCCTGACCCTGGGATTCTCTGCAGTCAATCTCTAGTTGATTCACCAGGTACTTCACCCAGTTCATCTGTAGTCCCTCTGCGCACTTTCCTGCGAGGTCGACTACAAAGTCGAATACTTGCGTGGGTCAATTCTTGCGTACCAACTTCTTTGCGATCAGTTGACAAGCGAGGTGCACTGCACCACTTTCAATAGAAGCTACTTTGTATCCTCGCACGCCTTTCTCAACATTTCCATAGGCTTCTTTGATCTTCTAAGCAAGAGTGCGATCCGCGGTCTTTCCAAGATAGTAATTGTGGGGATCATGGCCCTGCATGCTAAGCTCGATGATCCGGTTGATTAGCATTGGATCAACTATTATGCGACAGTTCAACCATAAGTACCCTCCATGGTAACTTGCCATCAGCAGCTTCACAAAATAATTCACCTCCTGGTGTCTGCCGAAGTGTGGTATCTTCATAACATTGAGCAGAATAGACTGCACGAGTTTCATCATCCATTGCTGAGGGACGATCTTCAAATTCTTGCCCTTGGTTCTGGTTAGGTACTTGTATGGGGCAAGTGTGTTGTAAACTTTACGATCCCCCAGGTTGAAGCCACTAAACTTCAAGGCTGCAATCTTGTCGTGATCTGCGCAGACTGAACGTACTCCTTTCGATAGGTACGTCGTGACTAGAGTGTACTCAATGTATCTAGGCACACTATCTCTGTTGATCGCACCGCTCAGAGGTGGTATGTAAGAATGTAGGATGGATGGAACCAACTTCACGTTGGCCATATCATCCTTATGTTTGATTATTCTTTCTGCGTTGGCTCAAGATGTTCCTGCTCGAGCAGTTGACAGGGAGACTTTCACTCCTCTCATCGATGATCCCTGTAAACCTGTAGACAATCCCCTCTCTTACATGACTCTTTCGGCTCTAAAGCTAGTGAGTACCTCTCTTACAGATTCTTCAGCTGCACTAAATTCGTCAGACATATATGCTCAGGATCAATAGCTTAGGTTCTGAAAGTAATGTAGATATTCTAGTAAGTTAGAGAGTAAAGATGGAGTAATCACGGTTCACAATTCAACGAGGCTGCATACTCAAATTCACGATTAGCAAAAGTGTATTCCATGCATGGCGTGATGGATTAAGTAAGTAACTCTGTAACAGATTTTTTGCAACATGTATGGGGCTTCCTTAACTCTGGTTCTATCCATTATGGTGTGGTCTAACGGTCTGGTGATGATCCATCAATGATTTTCAATCAGTTCGGGGCGGTAGTCGAACAGATATATCGACCTCCAACAACTATATTGCTTCACCACGACGAAGTGACCCATGTCATTTTTGTGTTATCCTGACGAAGCTCGAATTGTGAAACGTTTCTTTCAGGGAGGTTCCCTCTAGAACCCTCTGTAGCCTGTCGATCTAAGCTCTCTTTTTACTTAGCTTTCTATCCTTCTTCCCCGTGAGCTTTGTCTCGGTAGTTCGTTTCTCGATCTGGTTCTTATTTTCCTTGGGCATAGTCACTTTGTGTTGCTGAGGTTCCTTCCTAAGACTCAGGAGAACTACTTCATATGTATCTGGTACAGATACTCCAATCTTCTGTGAGTCCCATAACTCTTCGACATCTGAGCTTCTAGTGTCAAATAGCTTTGATTTATTCTCTTGTTCCTCAATCAACTCTACGATCCTTCTAGTCATGAAATATTTTATCTCTTGTCTCTGTTGTTGTAATACCTTCTCTTCTTCCTTCTTTCTAGCTTGATCTCTCTCAATCTAAGGTTTTCCAAGTAACATAGTGAACTGGGTGTCGTCCTCAATAAATTTGATAATCTCAAAATCTTCTTCTGTCGAAGTTTCATTGACTATCATAGATATCTGAGCGCGTTTTCCACATAACATCACAAGTTTTCCTCTAAATAGTCTTATTCCTCCCAGTGAAGGAATCATCGCAGGCTTCCCTATAACTTCCCAGGTTATTTCTGGCATAATGTTCACTTGTGTTTCTTCATCAAGAATATAGTGAATGTAGAAGTCCCCTAGTCTTGCTTCGATTTTTTCCTTTTCTTTGAAGATCTCTGGTAGTCATACATCTTTATGTTCCTTCAGGGTTTCTTTCATATATATTAATACTTTCTCTGATTCTTTCTGGGGTTCTGTTATTTATGGGGTTGTCCTAGGGTGTTCTTCATGCAGATTCATTCTTTCAATCTTAGCAATCATTCTGGGGAAATCCAATACTTCATGGTCCAAAGCTTTGCAGTAGAGACAACTGGGTTTTCCACCCAAGTAATCCTTAGCTAGATGGCTTGGTTTTCTGCAACCATAACATAGGGTCAATCCTCTCTTTCTCTTAAATGATCCCCAACTTCTTCTGTACTATGCACTAGGATCATGATAGTTAGCCTACAAAAATGTCTTTCTAGGATCCTGCATCCATTTGTTAGTCCAAACATTCTTTCTATGCATAGATATAACATATCTATCATTATGCTTATCAGATCTATTCATATCAAACTTTCTTTCTTCTATTAATTCCCTAGGTTTTAAGCTAGGACCAAATGTATCAAACATACCTAGATCCATGCTCTAGAAACAAAAATTTTACTTATCTTACTTCTACATAGCACAAAGCTTTCAGATCTAGAACTTTCTTACCTTTATTAGAGCACAGAGGTTACATATCTTACCTCTTTTCTACAGATTTGACCTCTTTCTTTCAAAAATTCCCATTTTTACTTTTCTTAAAGCACAGAGCATTCATATATCACTTCTTTTTTTTAGATCTGATCTTCCTTTCCTCAGATCTGACCTTATTCCTGGCAGAAAGCTTCATAGGTCGAGTAAAAAGTTGCGCACTAGGGAGATAGATCTACGAACAGAGATTTCTTTTGCACAAAGTTTCTTCTTCCTCATTTTCCAGGAATCATAGTTTCAGGTCCTGGCAACGAAACCATTTGTTGGCACAGGGGAAGACCCAAGTTTCACTCCAAGAGCGCACCAACAAGCCCTAACCACTGGCCCTTTTGGCAACACCTGCGAAGCAGATGCAGTCTCACCCGAAGTAGCTATGGGGGGTTACAGGACAAAGATGTCTACAACTAGGGGAATATAAAGTGGATCTTAACATAGTACATCGAAGTATGCCTAGCTCACTTATCACTAAAATCTACTCCACGTTCTATATATCTGATCTAATACAATAATGAAATAACAATATATCAAAGACAAAGATAAAGCATCAATCATACACACATAACACCAGATATACGTGGTTCATCCTCACCCTAGGGCTACATCCATAGAACTGTGTTTATGATATATTAAGGTAAAGCTTACAATTCTTGTCTGCCCTCTCTGCTAGCAGATCTTCTTCTGCTTCTCTCTTTCTCTCCCCCTCCTGCGCACCCAGCTACAAGACTTGATCTTCGCACCCAGCTGAATATATTACAATTCCATAAGGCTCTTACTCTCAGCACTTCTCTTACTCACAATACAATATTCTCTCAATGAACCACAATCAATAACACTGCTCAACAACAATATCAACCCGAAATAGGTCCTCTCGACCTCTATTTATACAATATAGTCACTCACCGACAGCCTTAGGTCGAGACCTAGGTGTCAAAACCCTAGATATACAAACCCTAGGTCAACTTGACCCTCTTTTCTCGGGCTTCACCAACCTGTCTCTCCTTTTTTTCGCGCGGTGGTAACAGTGACTTTTCCCACTATCTGAGTTGTCCTCGATCCATATACCTTGCTTATCTGTCATCCCTAATCTCCTCATCCAACGAATGGCTTTCTTGGTCTTTGCTCCTTTTCTTCTCGTTTGCTTACTTCGACCTAGTAACAGTCACTGTGTCTCCCATGAGGTTTGCATTTTACCTCTTCTTCATTGATCTTCGCTTGATTCCATACCCAAGGGCCAACATGCTTCCAAGCTATATCCTTCATACTTTGGATCTAATTGCCTCCCACTCTGGAGAGTTGACGTAACCTTTAAATACCAACTATCTCCAAGAAGTTTCCCAACACACACTCCCTTAGATTAACTTTTAAGGGTACCAATGAGAAGACACGTGGTCTCCTGCTCAAGGCATATGTGACCTCATTTTCCTTTCCCTTGATGTATGAAATTCCAAAATCATAATCACTCATAAACTCACTCCATCGCCTTTACCTGGAATTGAGATCCCTTTGAGTGAAGAGATTCTTTAAGATTTCATGGTCTATTTTGAGCTCAAAGCTTCACCCCACTAGATAATGTCTCCAAAGCTTCAAAGCTAGCATTACAACCACCAACTATAAATCATGATTAGCATAAAGCTCCTCATGTTGCTTCAAATTTCTTGACACATACACTATCACTCCCCCATCTTGCATTATCACGGACCCCAATCCTTGCTTCGAGGCATCCGTGCATACTTTGAAGTCTTTTTCCATATTTGGCACTCGTAGAATTGGCACATTGGTTAGTAACCTCTTAAACTCAATGAATGAAATATCAAATTCCTCTGTCCATTCATACCTGACCCCCTTGTGCTGCAAGGTGGTGATGGGTTTCTCTATCTTAGAGAAACCTTCCAAAAACCTTCGATAATAACCAGCTAGCCCCATGAATCTTCTCACCTCATGAGAATTTTTTAGCACTGGCCATTCCATAATGGCCTTCACCTTTTCTAGTTCCACAGAGATTCCTTCACCAGAAATGATATGACCTAAATAGTGAATCTCTTTCTGGAAGAAACAACACTTCGACACTTTTCCATATAATTTGTTCTCTCTAAGGCATGACAACACCACTCACAAGTGTTCCTCATGTTCCCTTTCGTTCTTGGAATAGATGAGGATATCATCTAGAAAGACTTGTACAAAGCGGTCTAAGTACTTCTGAAATACAACATTCATGAGGCTCATGAATATTATTGCATCATTGGTCAAACGAAAAGGTACTACAATGAACTCGTAATTCCCAAACTGATTTCGAAAGGCATTTTTAGGAATATCGCCTTCCTTAATTCTTAACTGGTGGTACCTTGATCGCAGATCAATTTTTTAGAAAAAAAATTCTCCTTTCATCTGATCAAAGAGATTACTTATTTGTGGCATTGGGTACCTATTGTTCACTGTAGCACGGTTCAGGTCATGCATGTGTAGCTAGCACATAATCAATTTAAAACACTTATACATACTAGTGTACATGTGCAAGGCATGCATGTGTAGCTAGCACATACAAGACTCACACATGTACTAATGACTATAATTATCACACCTAAAGTAATTCTTATATGTGTCCAATCCAATCAACAACACCATTAATTTCATAAAGAATAGTAAATCGTTTAAAATATTCGCAAAAAACCCTCAATTATAATCATTTATCACAAGCAACATTCACTTAGATAATTGTAGTTCAGTTAAGAAAATATAAATACACACACACACACACATATATATATATATATTTAGAAAAGAGGAAATCAAGTAATTCTTCTATAAGGTGAAAACTCCACACACTCTCACTACTTCTAGTCATCCTTCCTCCCTAACCTACTTCCATGTTCCATCCCTATCCTTCCTCTGCTGGACTATCTTAGAGTGTCAACTATATTGATCTAACTCCAGATAGAACCTATAAGAGGAAGCGTCAACTCTCTTGACCAAACTTCCCCAATAGGAAACTCACAGTCATCATCACAAGTCTAGGGGAACGTGAGATAACACCTTCCTCCCATGACTCCAGGTTTCATAGGATACACGGTGGGAAATTCCTCCACCCCTCCTAATAGAACTATGGTCAACACCCTACCATGGACCATACAGTGGCACTGTGCTGATGGGAATTTTGTCTTCATATATTCAGTTTCAGGCAGTCTCATCACCTGAAAAACCTGCACTTGTCCACATATCATAGCAATGCATTTGAACCAACATAATTTCACATACAAAGATTCATACCATATTGTTTCTTGGTCGATGTTCATGACATCAACCTTCTATTATCATTATCCTTTTGCTATTTCATATCCCATTGACCTGCAGATTAGTCTATAACACAAAATCATACATATCCATGCATTATTATCATGTAAATGCATTTAATCATATCCTCAATTTGGTATCCACGTACCACCAACTTTAAATGTAAAAACTTTCAAGTTAGAAATAGATTGCATAATATCCATCATAATTCATATAACGTTAAACATTCATAGAATTGACATTCACATAGGTTCATATGTCTTAAAATTTCAATTGTGTCATTAATAGTTTCACAGTTAATATATAATAAAATATGATTAGTCATTAAGTAATTCTAGCTATCTAAGTCAAAAGGTGGCATTACATACACCCAACCTTCGAAAAAAATATTCCCGAGGTCGTAAAAAAAGTGAGGGATGATCTTGTCGTAAGGTCTCTTCATCCTCCCAAGTAGCAGATCATGGGATATACTTGTCCCACTGGACCTTAACTTGGTCTACCAGACAATTCCTGAGCTGTCAGACCCTATGGTCCATGCGTAACAGTTCAACCATGAGAATTCATGCATCCGATACCTGCAATTCCTTCCAATTTAGTTTATGAGATTCGTCAAAAACATAATGACGTAGAACAAATACATGAAAAACATTATGATTTTTATGAAAGTGGGGTGGAAGTATGAAACGATAGGCAACGAATCCAATTCTCTCTTGGATTTTGAACGGTCCTATAAATCGAGGTGGCAACTTTGTCCCCTTCTCGAACCGAATGGTACTCTTATTAGACCTGATACGAATGCAAACTTGATATCCTACTTTATAACTTCGATCAGTCCTATGTGCATCAACATAACTTTTCTGTCTATCAAGTGTTTCTTTTAGTCGTTGTGTAATCTAAGTCACCTGTTCCTCCATATCTTGAATCAATTCTGGCCCAACTGTCACTTGGTCTTCTAACCTTTCCCAACTCAATGGTGTCCTACATGGACTTCCATACAGAGCTTGATAGGGTGGCATTTCAATGGAGCTATGAAAATTTTTGTTGTAGGCGAACTCTAACAAAGGTAGGTACTTCTTCCAATGGGTTTGATAATCCATAACATACATCCTAAGCATGTCTTCTATAACCTTATTTACTCTCTCATTTTTCTCATCTGTTATGGGATGATATGTTGTTCTTAAGTTCAACTAAGTTCCCAACACTGACTGGAAACTTGTCCAAAACCTATATGTGAATCGAGAGTCCCTATCTGAAATTATCTTCTTGGGTAACCCATGCACACGAATGAACTCACTTATAAACATGTGTTCCACATCGGTGACATCATAAGTGTCTCTAACTGGAATAAAATGAGCACTCTTGGTCAGCTTATCAACTGTCAAAATAATGGCATTGTGTTTGTGCGATGTGAGTGGCAACTCCACAACAAAATCCATAGAAATGACTTCCTACATGGACATAGGAACATCATGCGGTTGTAGGAGACCTGTCGGGTGGTGGTTGTCAACCTTCACTTATTGATATTCTAGTCACTTTGTGACGAAATGGACTACATCACACTTCATGCCTACCCAGAAGAAAATCTTGTTCATGTCTGAGTACATTTTCTTCACACTTGATGTGAAAAATAAAGTGTTCTATGGGATTCCTTGAGTATGATGCTTTGAATATCCCCACCCTTGAGGACGTACATCCTTCCCTAATATATTAATAATCCATCTGCTTTGTTGGCACAGGGGCAGACCCAAGGTTCACTCCAAGAGTGCACCAACAATCCCTAAACACTGGCCCTTTCGGCAACACTTGCGAAGCAAATGCAGTCTCACCCGAAGTAGCTATGGGGGGTTACAAGACAGAGATGCCTACAACCAGGGGAATATCAAGTGGATCTTAACACAATATAGCACAGTATACCTAGCTCACTTATCACTAAAATCTACTCCACATTCTATAGATCTGATCTAATACAATAATGCATTAACAGTATATCAAAGACAAAGTTAAAGCATCAATCATACACACATAACACGAGATATACGTGGTTCACTCTCTCCCTAGGGCTACATCTACAGAACTATGCTTATGATATATTAAGGTAAAGCTTACAGTTCTTGTTTGCGCTCTCTACTAGTAGATCTTCTTCTTCTTCTCTCTTTCTCTCCCCCTCCTGCGCACCCAGCTACAGGACTTTATCTTTGCACCTAGCTGAAGATATTACAATGCTAGAAGGATCTTACTCTCAGCACTTCTCTCACTCACAATACAATATTCTCTCAATGAACCACAATCAATAACAATGGTCAACAACAGTACCAACCTGAACTAGGTCTTATCGACCTCTATTTATACAATATAGTCCCTCACCAATAGCCTTAGGTCGAGACCTAGGTGTCAAAACCCTAGATATACAAACCCTAGGTCAACTTGACCCTCTTTTCCTGGGCTTCACCAACCTGTCTCTCCTTTCTTCCTGCACGGTGCTAACTATGTGTTTTCCTGCTATCTGAGTTGTCCTCAATCCATATACCTTGCTTATCTATCATCTATGATCTCCTCATCCAACGGCTAGATTTCTTGGGCTTCGCTCCTTCTTTTCTTCTCTTTTGCTTACTTCAACCCAGTAACAGTCATTGTGTCTCCCGCGAAGTTCACATTTTACCTCTTCTTCCTTTATCTTCTCTTGATTCCATACCCAAGGTCCAACAGCCCCCCAACACTCACATGTGACTCATCTCGAGGCACTTCAAATATGATCCTTTTGTTTTTCTTCGGTTTTGGACTGCGCAGTGCAGCCTTTACTTTCTACTTTATGCCTCATTTTCCTCCTTGTGCAGACTGTCTTTTTTATGTCTAGTACTCAATTTCAACTGCACCTGATACCTAGACCCTTTTCCTCTTTTTTTTACTGAGACCTATGAGGCAACTGGTTGTCATAGTACAACTTCATTCGACTCCCATTTACCAACCCTTCCTTCCATCCTCTGTTCAACGTCTTCAGTTGCGCAACTCTTCCTTCTGTAACATAAGCGATCTCATATGGTCCAAGCCAATGCATTCTGAACTTCCTTGGGTGTTTTATAAACTTACTGTCATACACCAGTACTAAGTCACCTTGATTGAATGCCTTCTTGTTGATGTTCCTGTTATGGTAGGCCTTCTCTCTATCCTTCTGAACCTGCTGATGAAATCCTGCAATAACTTTGTCTTCTTCCATTTCAGCCAACTGTGCAAGCCGCTCTTGAACAACTCCAGTGTCATCCATATCTGTAAAGGCAATAATTCTTAAGCTTGGCACCAGGTATTCCATTGGGACAACATCTTTGAGACCATAGACTAGCTTAAAAGGGGTTTGCATGGTCAATTTATTGCAAGTGGTTCTATAGGACCAAAGTACTACAAGTACTCTTAAATCCCAGCCATCCCTATTCACATTACAAATCTTCGTCGGTGTTGTCTCCAAGATTTTTTTGAATGCTTCGACTGTTCCATTTTCTTGAGGATTATAAGGTGTTCTCTTCTGATGGTAGATGGTAAACTCCTCAGTCAATACTTCAATTGTCTGATTGATGAAGTGTGTGCCTTGGTCACTCATAAGGATCTTGGTGCATCCAAACCTGGTTATTATGTCATCAAATATAAATTGTGCAGTTGTAGTTGCACTATAGTCCTTGACTGCTCTAGCTTCATCCCATCTGGTTAAGTATTCAGTCGCAGTAATGATATACCTTTCGCCTGTGCGCTTCCCTGGTGGGTTGATAGGTCCCACGAAGTCAATCGCCCATTTTTCGAATGCTTGTAGGGTCATCTACAGTGATAATGGAATTTCATCTCTTCTAGATGGTCTCCCAACTCTCTGGCACACATCACAGGCTCTAGAATAATCCTTAGCATCTTTGTGTAAGGTAGGCCACCAAAGGCCAGCTTGCAGAACCTTCTGTGTAGTTGCTTTCCCTAAATAATTTCCTCCTGCGATGCCTTCATGAGCTTCTGCAAAGATCAATGGGTGTTATGCCTCCATAACACATATTCTTAGTATCTCATCGGGTCCCATCTTGTATAGCTGACCCCCTATCAGTGAAAAGTTTGCAGCACACACTACTAGTTGTTTCTTCTGGGGACTTGTATACTCACTAGGTTCCATTCCTGTTGACAGGAACTGGACTATTTCTGCGAAGTGGTCATCGATATTTCTGATGGTGAGCATCGGTGCATCTAGAAGTGTATCCTCTAGACCAGTGGGTTCTTCTCCATGTTCCAACCTCGATAAGTGGTCAGGGCCCTTGTTCATTCTTCCTGGCTTAACTATGATCTCAAAATCATATTCTTGAAACAACAGAAGCCATATTCATATTCTCCCCCCCAACCCTGGCTTGTTGACTAGGTACTTCAGCATGGAGTGATCTGTGAAAATTTTAAAGTGTCCTCCCAATAAGTAGTGGCAGAATTTTTGTAGCGCATACACCATGGCCAATCCTTCTCTCTGTGGTGGTGTAGTTAATTTATGCTGTGAATAACTTCCTACTAGCAAAGGCTAACAGGTGATCAATGTCTCATGTTCCCAGCTGTGCTAACATAGCTATTAATGCAATGGACGATGCATAAACATGCACATGAAACTCTTTAGTCCAATCTGGGAAAACCAGAATGGGAGCAATAACCATTTTTTTTTTCAGTGTGTCGAAGCTCTGCTGGCATTCTTTTGTCCAGCTAAACTGACAGTCTTTCTTCAACAACTTCTCCATAGGTGTTGTAATCTGGGTGTATCCTTTAATGAATTTTATGTAATATCTAGTATGTCCTAGTGCAGTGCACAGTTGTTTGACTGGAGTAGGAGGTGGCAGGTCAACAATAATACCAATTTTAGAGGGATCTACCAACATTCCCTGCTTACACACAATATTCCCTAACAGCATTCCAAATGGTGAGAAGAAGATGCAGTTCTTCAGATTCAAAGAAATTTGACACTGCCTGCACTTATCCAACATTAGTCTTAGGCATTCAATATGGTTTTTCAACAAACTAAACACAGTCTAATCATCAAAATATGCTTCTAAAAATTATGCAAAAATTCTTTAAATGCTTCAACCACCACCCTAGAGAAGATAGTTGGGGCATTCTTTAGTCCAAATGGCATCACTGTATATTGAAAAGATCCCCATTCTATTGCAAATTTGGTCTTGTGGCGATCTTCCTTGGCAATTCAGATCTTATGATATCTTGAGAATCCATCTGTAAAAGAATACAACTCTTGGCCTCCCACATTATCTAGCACTTCATCGGTGAATGTTGTAGGGAAGGGGTCATGTAGGAAAACATTATTCAGCTTCCTGAGATCTACACAGATCTTGATTTCTCTTGTCTTCTTGTCTTGCACCACCATAGGACTAATCCATTCGGACTCTTCAACAGGTTCGATAATACCTGCTTCCAACATTCTGTCGAGCTCAAGCTTCACTTTTTCCTTATACTTCGGGTTCAATCTATAGGGTCTTTGCTTGACTGGCTTCGCATATGGTTTCAAAGGTATCCCCATCTCTCCCATAGGTCCCTTGATGCCCTTCATATCAGTGAACTTGGTCAAAAACAAGTCCTAATATTCATGCAACAACTCTGTAATATTGTTAATGGTAGAAGCATCCCAATAATCTCCGACATTGGCAAGCTTCGGTGTTTCCTCTGTCCCAGTGTTAACTTTAGTAATCTTGATTCGCTGACCAATAAATGGTAGCTCAAATCCTGGTCCTTTCACATCTCTTTGGCCTTCTGTCTCAGTGATGTTGAGCATCCTTGGATCATCATCTTCATCTGCATTAATGTTGTAACATCCCTGCAGTTTCTGGAGAGGCACAGTCCACTCGTCCTCTTCTTGTTCCAAAGGGAGGCTAGATTCTTCTTCAAATACTTTTTGTCTCACAATCTGTAGTGTCTAGTCCACTAAAGGATATTGACTTTCAAATAGTAATGTAGTTAAAAAATTCTAAGTCATACCTTTCCAATCTGTGGTGATGAGGCATAGCTCCACTTGAAGGTACCAGTTGATAGGTGTGGTGTCCAGCGTGTTGATGAATTTGTGCACCCATTTCTCTTATGGAATATCATGTAGAAATTTCGATACAAATTAATGTATTCCTGCGATTCTCCTGATCTAACAAGTTTTTCTATTGTTAAATATAGAATCGCTTCTACTATTACTTTTGTGGAAGCAATTTAAACCACAATCACAACCATAAGCACACAGTGAAATATCAATAACACATAACACAATAAGTTTTACCGGGAAAGCGTAAAGCTAAAAACCCCACTATTATATATTATGTATATCATGAATCATGAAACAATCTCATACAAAACTCTAATCCAGGAGCTATCAGTACAATACAATCGTCTCACACTGTCATGCACAAATTAGCAAATGCATGCACCAATTACTCTGTCTAGACAGCCTACCTCCTCTGCAGAAACTCTGCAATCCGAATTCTCACAATGAATCGAATGAATTCAATTGCCTCATCTGCACATGCTCATAAGCATATCCATTTCATGTCTGAACAAATCACAACTGATAGCCAACTGTCCCTTTCACCTGTTATCTCAACTGGTGTCCATTGGAACTAACATGCATGCAGTTAACCGTGGCGAATCTTCAGTTGCATGTGAGTTAACTGATTGTGAATTAATGAATAATTAATTCACTGAACTCACACTAATGCAACTAAGCTTAACTCACTTAACTACACTTATAATTCTGTTACAATTCCAAATCACTCAGTTATGAATGAGATAACAGATTAATATTTATTGTCTAATTTAATTAAGGGAAAACTAAATTAGACACATGTTTCTTGTTGACTGTTCAACACTCCCTCTCAACAAGAAAGGGATTATCCTTCACCCAAATCCTGTCTCTATGATATTCAAATTTTCTCTTGGTGAGCGCCTTCGTCAGAATGTCCGCATCTTGATATTTCGTAGGAATGTATTGAAGCAACATGATCTTCCCCTGCACACAATCTCTAAGATGATGATACCAGATATCTATATGCTTAGATCTGTCATGAAACACAGGATTAATCGAGAGTTTAATGCAACTCTGATTATCACAATAAATCACTGTCGGATCTAAGTGAGAACCAAACAAACCAACCAAGATCTTTCTCATCCAGATAGCCTCACATGCAGCTTGGCTCGCTGCCATGTATTCCGCTTCCGCTGAACTAAGTGCCACTGATCTCTGTTTCCTGTTGTACCAAGAAACAACTATAGATCCGATACTAAAGATCCCTCCTGATGTGCTCTTTCTGTCCGTTGGGCTTCCTGCCCAATCTGCATCCGTGAAGCCATGAAACTTCACCTCATCTGTCTGTCTATACCATAATCCATACTCAGATGTGCCCTTCAGATATCTCAGGACATGCTTCCCTGCCTTCCAAAAGAGTTTGGTAGGCTTAACCATCGCTTGACTTAGCTAGTTAACAGCATAACAAATGTCCGGCCTCGTATTCACTAAATACATTAGCAAACCCACTAACTGTCGATAGACAGTAGCATCCACTACCTCTCCAAAAGTAGCATCCTCTTTCCTCCAGTTTCCTGGAAGAGGAGTATCCATGGGTTTGCAGCCCTCCATGTGAAACTTATCCAGTATCTCTCTTGTATACTTTCCTTGAGACACAAAAAGTTCACCATCTCGCTGCCATATTTCCAAACCAAGGAAATAATGAAGAAGGCCCAAATCCTTAATCTCAAACTCCTTTGCAAGGTCCTCCTTGCATGAGTGTATCAACTGCTCATCACCAGTAAGTATTAAATCATCAACATAAATCACAATGATCAAAAGCTTACCCTCCACCACAAATTGGTATAGGTTTTCATTCACTTCACTTTTGGTGAAGCCCAATCCGGTGAAATAGCTGTCTATCCAAGTGTACCAAGCACGGGGTGCTTGCTTCATCCCATACAGTTCTCTCTTGATTCTACACACATGCGACTCTTTGTAAAAGGTCTCAAAACCTTCTGGCTACTCAATTTACACTTCTTCCTCAATGATCTCGTTGAGGAACGTAGTTTTTACATCCATCTGATGAATGCGCTAGCCCATATGTGCTAAGAGTGCAAGGATGGATCTTATGGAAGAGTACCTTGCGACAGGTGCAAAGGTCTTACCATAATCTATCCCCTCGATCTGTGAGAATCCCCGGGCCACAAACTTGGCCTTGTATTTCTCCACACTCCCATCAGTAGCTTGCTTTACCTTGTAGATCCATCTCGAACCTACCACTGATTTATCAATCGGTCTTGGGACAATATCCCATACACTGTTTTTGACAATGGATTCATACTCCTCTACCATAGCATCAACCCAAGTGGGGTCCTGCACTGCTTCCTGAAAGGAATATGGTTGAGTCACAATACATTTTCTCATAAGAGCCATGTATCCAGCAAATCGATCAGGAGACTGTCTCTGCCTGCGTTGTGAAATAGGGGCTCCTATATTCTGTGCAGCATCTAGTCTCAATCTATCAGCTTCTGTGGTGCGCTTTCTGCCATTTCTGATGGATGTCTCTGCTTGAGTGGTTTCCTCCACTCTATGAACCTCTTCATGTGGTTGATCCACATCTTGAGACTAATCCTCGGGAACCAACAATTCCTCTTCTGCATGCAAGTCTAGCTCCCTCTCAAGCGACAACCACATGGCTTTCCCCTCATCGAATTTTATATCCCATCGCATAACAGTCATATTACTGTTCGACAAATACACACGATAATTATGGGGTGTTTCTGTGTACCCCACAAATATCCCAACTTTAGCAGTCGGTTCCATCTTCTTCCTGGCATCCTTGTTTACATGCACATAAACAGATGAACCAAAAAATTTTAAATGCGAAACATCAGGTTTCTTACTAGTAAAAGATTATTCAGGTGTACTCATGCCAAGTACTTTATGAGGACAACGGTTCTGCACATAAACCGCAGTATTTCATGCTTCTACCCATAAATGCAATGGTAGGCCTTGATCATGCAACATCGCTCATGCTACACCCACGATCATTCTGTTATTTCTCTCTGCGACCCCATTTTGTTGTGGGTTATGAGGCGCTATGAGTTCTCTTTGAATTCCTTCTCTGCTGCAGAATTATTTGAATTCATTAGAGATGTATTCTCCACCATTATCGCTCCTTAGAGCCTTCACTTGCTTCCCCGACTCTTTCTCCACCAATGCTTTAAACTCACAGAACTTTGAGAATGTTTGATCCTTCTTATGCATGAAGAATATCCAGCATTTACGAGAAAAGTCATCAACAAAAATAACATAATACCTGTGTTTTTCTATTGAAGCAACCGAGAATGGTCCACACACGTCTGTGTGGACTCTCTCCAGGATTACTGAAGCATGGTTCTCCTTTTCATGAAAGGTGGACTTTACATACTTCCCCAGGGTGCACCCCTTGCACTGATCGGACTGAGCAAGTGTTCCCCTTGGAAGTCTAGTAGATATTTGTTGCATGATCTTCAAGGCTCCATGATGAATATGGACTAATCTCCTGTGCCATAATTCACCCTCATCCCGGCTCACCACTATTTCTGCCTTGCCTATCATGGCACCGCAGCCATCTACCTGCAGCATGTAGAGATTCTTAACTCGAATCCCTATCTTCTTGACTTGACATGTTGCTTTATGTCGCAGGTAGGCTATACCACTGCTAAAAACAACATCATAGCCTCTGTACTCCAACATTGTGACTGAGACCAAGTTTTTCTTCAGACCTGGAACATGCATAACATTTTTCAATTGAAATGGATTACCTGACTCCCTCTGAAAGGTAATGGTACCAATACCAGTTGCACTGTATTTTCCATCATCACCCATTTCTATACGCATTCTGAGATCTTTCTCCTCCAAGTCAATGAAAGACTCTTTATCTCCCATCATGTGGAAGGAAGCGCCACTATCCAAATACCACACTGATCCCAATGCACTTGATGCCATGCATGCAATCAAAGTGAAGTCAATCTCAAATTGTGAGACAAGAGCCTCACCAGTTGCAGCTCCTGCAACCGTCTTGTTCTTCTTCTTCTACGTACAGTTAGTAGCGAGATGCCCACGTTCGTGACAGTGAAAACACTTCACTTTGGACAAATCCAACTTCTTGACTTTAGACTCAGAATTTGATTGGAATTTATTCCCTTTCCCTTTCCTTTCCTTGGCAGTTAAAGCACAATCCTCTTCATCATCACGCTTTAATGAAGATCCATCTCTGGTGTTCCACCTGAACTCCTCTTGCACCAGATCCGACCATAGTCGTTCCCAATTCGGTAATTTTTCCCTTCCATTGACAGAGTCTTGATAACTGTGCCAACTCTTAGGAAGCCCTAGGAGCGTCAAGATCACCAAATCATCAGCAGCGACTATTATTCCCACACTTCCAAGCTCATCCCAACATTGGACAAACTTTGTGAGATATTTTAGAATGGTGTCACCTTTCTCCATCTTAATCTTCCTGAGTTTATCTTTGAGCGCCAATTTCCTATGGTCGCTACTATTTTGGAACAGATCTGTCAAAACCTTCCAAATTGCATATGGTGTGGTTTTCCCATGGAGACTTGAGACAATGTGGTCTCGTACTCCCTCCAACAGAATCCTCCTCGCCTTTGCCACTTTCTTTTGCCATGCATCAAGATTTACAGTATTTGTTGCAACCGGCTTAGGAACATCTGCATCAATGTAACCCTTCAAGCCATTGTCTTCGAGCACTGCCTCCATCCTGTCCTTCCATGCAATGTATTTAGAGCTGCCCTCGAGTGCATACTCCAACCTCAAGCCATTGAAATACATTTCGATCTTGAATCAAGTGTCGCACCAAGAAAATCTTTCAAATTTGAATGTTATCCAACCCAAAAATCAACCCCTTCACTTTCCTCTTGCCCTGGGAAGTTCGCACCCTACCTGAGAGAAACCTGAGGGAAGTTCGCACCCTGCCTGTGTATAGCCTGTGAACTTGCCTGTCAAGTTCGCACCCTGCTAGTGTATTTACCTGCGAGAATGCCCTGGAAGTTCGCATCCTGCTCCACTGCTAGGGTGAGGGAAGTTCGCACCCTGCTAGTGTATTTGCCTGCGAGAATGCCAATGAAGTTCGCACCCTGCTAGTGTATTTTCCTGTGAGAATTTTTGTTCTTGAAAACAATGGAAGTTTTTAGTACTAAAGTTCGCACCCGGCTAGAGACGTGACCTGCGAGAATGCAATTGTGTTCGCACCTCACTTCTGTGACTCCGTGGCCTCCGTGGCTTTGATACCATGTAGAAATTTCGATACAAATTAATGTATTCCTGTGATTCTCCTGATCTAACAAGTTTTTCTATTGTTAAATACAGAATCGCTTCTACTATTACTTTTGTGGAAGCAATTTAAACCACAATCACAACCATAAGCACACAGTGAAATATCAATAACACATAACACAATAAGTTTTACCGGGAAAGCGTAAAGCTAAAAACCCCACTATCATATATTATGTATATCATGAATCATGAAACAATATCATACAAAACTCTAATCCAAGAGCTCTCAGTACAATACAATCGTCTCACACTGTCATGCACAAATTAGCAAATGCATGCGCCAATTCCTGTGTCCAGACAACCTGCCTCCTCTGCACAAACTCTGCAATCTGAATTCTCAAAATGAATTGAATGAATTCAATTGCCTCATTTGCACATGCTCATAAGCATATCCACTGCATGTGTGAACAAATCACAACTGATAGCCAACTGCCCCTTTCACCTGTTATCTCAACTGATGTCCATTGGAACTAACATGCATGTAGTTAACCGTGGCAAATCTTCAGTTTCATGTGAGTTAACTAATTGTGAATTAATGAATAATTAATTCACTGAACTCACACTAATACAAATAATCTTAACTCACTTAACTACACTTATAATTCTGTTACAATTCCAAATCACTCAGTTATGAATGAGATAATAGATTAATATTTATTGTCTAATTTAATTAAGGGAAAACTAAATTAGACACATGTTTCTTGTTGACTGTTCAACATATCACTCTAGGATTCTTCACATCTTCGCACATGGTCCTTTGGGTAGCTTTGACTTGTGTACCTCACTTTGCAGCTTTCTACTTGGGCTGAGAACCGCACTGTCATCAAGGTTCGACATTGTACTCAGTCTATAATATTGCATTTGTGCATCCCCCACCATCTTGCTGGTGTAGCTTTCAGGGCCTCATCCATTGCCAACAGTCTCTTTTGCATTGGTACACTGGCTTCAAATTCCAACAAGAAGGTCTCTAATGGATTCAAACCATCAAAGGTGGGTAAGTTGCTCACCATTGTACCAATCCAACGAACTGCTCTGATCAGCCTGGCACACCTTCTTGTGGATACTTCATACATATGATTTTTCCAATTTTTCAGTGCTTCTTCTGAGTCTGATGAGCATACACTGTCACTTCGCCAGCTGAGATTCCCATAAACCGTAGGAATAAATGTAATCCTATTGTCTGGGTGTCATTTTTTAGATATTCTCCAATTCATATGTGTGGTATTCTTCTCTGATGGGTTCTGTGTATCTCTGACTTTCATTTGGATCTAAAGGTGCAATGACCCTTAGGCCGTCTCTTTCAAATGTCATATGTTTCTTCTTCAAATCAACAACAGTAGATTTGTTGAAGGCCCAATCAATTCCTAACAGTGTCGAGTAAGGGCAGTTGTCATCAACAATTTCAATGACCTCAAAATCTGCAAAGGTCCTCACTCCGTCGATGTCCATAGGGACATGCTCCAGTCATCCAAATGGGTTGACATCTTGTTGATTATCCATCCTAAGCCTTACAGGGGAATAGACTAAATTTGGTTTTCCCATTAGTGCCCAAGTTTACTTTTTCATGACATTAACCTCCGACCCTAAGTCGAGGATCACATAGTCTATGTCATACTCTCCTATCTGAGCATTCAAGTGTAATTCTTTGTTTGTCCTTCTCCTTTTCCCAGTTTGGTGTACTTCCCTTTTCAGCAAGGGGTCTATCTTTCCTAGCTCATATTGCTTGATTAAATTCTTAAGTTCCCTTACAGCATTTTCATCTTGGATTAGCTTAATACAAGTATATAGAAATTCCATGAGCTTTCTTACCTCTTTTCCCTCTCTCGGCGAAGCAGACTGATCGAATACTGGTGGAATTCCATATTCTCTTACTTCTGGCCATGTTCTTGATGATGAGCCTTGATATCTTCTTAATTCTTTCCCTACATATTTAAATGTTCGTCTTTCTTTCTTGGCATCAAAATTTTGAGTCTTCTCCACAACTTTTATGACTCCTGAGTCTTATGTAGTCTTTCCCTGGGTCACTCTATCTTCTCCTGTAACAGCACCTCCTCGAGTAATAACAGTGACTCTCAGGTCTTCTCCGTGAGGTTCATCATATGTTAATTACACTTGTGGGTTCTACTGAGGTCCTCATATTTCTTGAATCTTAGCTAGCAACATAGGGAAATCTTCGATGATGTGCTCAAAGGAGTTGCAATAACTGCAAGTAGTATAAGGGTTCTGACAATCCCTTGCTAGATGTCCTGGCTGCACGTAGTTATAACAAATTATCTGTCCTCGGCCTTGGCCCATTCCTCCTCCTCGTCCTCATTCTCTGTATCCACCACGAGGATTGAAGTTTCTTCTTCCCAGGGAGTTGTACTCTGTAGTGTTTCCTTCTTGTTGTACTTCTCCTTGTATCTTATATACATCTCTTGACCTTTCATGCATGAGGTCATAGGCCTTACAGTCTCTATCATCATGCCCTACTGACTTACAGAAGGTGAAATATAGGTTTGCAGGTGTCTGAACATACTTCTTCATGTAATAACACTCACCAGGGCGATGTCAGTTTCTGCATACTTCGCACCAGGGAAATGTGACTTGCTTCAAGGGGCTCGGAGCTCCTGAGGCCAAAAATTCATGAAATACAGGGAAGTGTTCCTTATCATGGCCCTATGATATGCATCTAACACATAATATGTCTTCTCTTTTGTCCTTTCCCTTATCCCTTTTTATGTCTTCGACCTGTAAAGACAAACTGGTCAGCTGGTTCAAGATCTGGCTCATACCTTAGATGGATTCTCCCATAGGGCCTAATTCAAGCTTCATGGTGATCTCCAGTGCCTCAGAATGTGAAGAAATTTTCTGTTGCATCAGAGGAACTCTGATGTGTGGTAACAGCGCAACGATGAACCATTCTTTGTTTTGTTCATCTGGGATCTGAAAATTTAATTGTCCTATTAAGGTCTTGAATCTCTGATCAAATTCCCAGACAGGTTCAACAACCTTCTGCTTGATCTCCTTCATCTCTATAATACATTGTGACTCCAATTTGGGTTTCTTGAATTCTACAATCAGCGCATTCTTGATCTCATTCAATGGTTGGGGTTGTGCAAGTCCTTGGACAAGCTTCATGTACCAACTCAGTGTGCAATCTCTAAGAGTAACGATGAACTGGGTTCTTTTGACAACCTCACCAGTGACGTTCTTAATATTCCACACAGCTTCACATAGAAACCAGTGTTGATCTGGGTCTTTAGATCCATCCCCTCTAAATATAGGGAACCTCATCTCATCCGCCATAGAGCTACCTGGGTTTCTTGTCTGAATAGATGTTGAACTGCTAGTAGTAACACTCTGAGGACTCTGATGACTCTGATTACTCTGATTGCCTAATGTTGTTGAAACAGCAGGAGAGTTAATGATACTTACTTCAGTATCCTGCGCAGTTCCTGAGTTTTCTGGCTCATCCTGGCGAAGTTCTTCAGTTGCTCCTTCCTCTGGCCTAGAGGGTTTTTGAAGTTCTTTGTCTATTAGATCTGCCTCTTCTCCACTGTAGAAACCCTCTTCTCCATAGTTTTTCTTAAAGAGGTTCTCAAGGTGAACCCCTCAAAATAATCTTCCACTGCAGGTATGTCCCGCCTATGTGTCGTTGTCACTATCTGAATTCTTGAACATCAACCTTTTTAGATCCAGCCAGTCTACTGTATCTTCAAGATGTGGTTTTCATCCAAGAGCATCTTGATTCTTAACTTCAAAAAATGAAAACATTTCCCTCTGGGTCCTTTGAAAAAGTATCTCTTGGCTTGGCTATACGATTCTACTTTGTCGACAACAAATTCGGTGATATACCCTCCAATGGTACTATCAAACCAATGATCTACTACTCTGGATACAATGTTGTCGACTCTTTTAACCTTATGAATCAACGTCAACGTCCAAACCACAGGGGGTCTAGATCTGATCTCGAACTGGGTATCAGCTAACCTAGCCAACCACTCATGTAGCTCTTGATGGATCCCTCCAAAGAATATCTCCTGAATGTCGGTAAAGATATATTTCTCCGACCAATATTTTGTACTAAGATTAGGGTTCTTGTTCTGGGCTTTAGCATAGTCCCTCTCTTGATCTTCCATCCACTTTCGAATCTCTTTCCTCGATGGGAACCACCTTGACATTACCTCATGAAGATTCCCATCCTGACAATGGAACCATTTGTTGGCACAGGGGCAGACCCGGGGTTCAATTCTCAAGAGCGCACCAACAAAGCCCTAACTACAGGCCCTTTCGACAACACCTGCGAAGCATATGAAGTCTCACTCGAGGTAGAGGCAGGGGTGGTTGCAAGACTCAGGTGTCTGCAACCTTAGCTGGGACAAATATATTTGATTCTATCCTTGCAAGGAACTTAGCATAGATCATTCATCAGTATTTAACCCTTATTATACTTCGCAGACAGTACAGAGCTTCACGGTGAATACTCAGATGCACATTGTTTCAGCATTTACCCTTAGTAACCCATATCATATCTAGTAGATCCACACTAAGAATCCTTATACACATCAGACCTAACAATCATATATATATATATATATATATATATATCTAAGAAGCATAGAGCATAAGTGGATATATCAAAGCACGTAGCATAAGCAAAGATAAACGTATTGAACCAAACCACAGAGCATAACACTAAAAATTACGTGGTTCACCCCCCCCTGGGGGCTACATCCATAAGATCTTTTTCTTTATTATCGTCCTCAAGCTGCTACAAGAACAAAACCTTCGTAACTCTTCTTCGCAGAGGAAAGAAGATCTGTGCAGATCGTTAGATCCTTCTTCCTTGCATTACAATATCAATCACATAGTAACTTGCACTTAGCCTTGAAAGCCTTACACATTTCACACATAGCACTTATTCAACATTACATAGATGAACCACCAATTGCACTAATCAATCACATCTACTACTTCTTACATTGCCTATATTTCTATTTATACATTACAAAACTGGACCTAAGCGTGGGTAAACGCATGGGTCGACATCCCTTTCCCATTACATTAACCCAAAACCCTAAAAGAGGCCCAAAAGAGGATCAAGATCCCGTGATCTCTGCTTCGCCTGGCACTCCATCTTTGACAGGGTGTCGAAGTCCAAAAATGGTTAATTATGGCCAAGTGTTCCTCAAAACTTGGTCAAGGGTCAACAGGCCCCCAACACTCACCTGTGACTCATCCCGAGTCACTCAGGACTGACCAATTCTGATTCAAATTCCTCAAGTTGCTTCGACCTGTTGTATTGCTACTGCCTCTTGCTCACTGAACTCCTATATGGGTGCCTCATTCACTGGCCCTTCTAGGCATTGTTCTATTGTATTCACAAGCTATTCAAGTTCTACTCCTAGGCTTTCAACTTCAGTGAATAGTTGGCATGCCTTTTCTTTCACTGGTTGAAGTCGTTGAGAGACTTCCATTACTTTACTCTGAAGCATGTGAATTTGTTGTTGGGTTGTGCGTTACTCTGGAAACCTCTTCATTCTCTCTACGGGTGATAGGGCCTTCAGCTGCACCTGTAGCTTTTCAGCGTCATACTTCGCCTCTTGGAGTTGTGACTCCAATTTATGCAATTTTGGGTTCTCAGTTAGGTTCTCGTAGATCTGCACACTTCTACTACTTAACTGTTTGCATTCCTCAGAGAGTGATTTAATCCTTTCTACGGTGCTCCAGGAAGTTATTTCTCCCTGGTCACGCACTTCTTGTGGGGTATGTGGCATGGTCTGAAGCTCTAAGTCCACGACCCTTTGTTGAAGTTGTTGAATAACTTTAGCAAGTGTCATCACTTGGTGTTCGATGGGGTCCTCTGCCTTCTATTCTAAGCCTGTCATAGAGCAAAATGCTCTGTTGACTACCTCTTCAATCCCAATCTGGTTCGCGAGTAGCTTCTCTTTATCTTTTTGAATATTTTCTCTGTCTTCTTCAAATTTAGCTTGGAGAGTGTCCTTCTCTTGTTGCACAACTCGACGTTGCTCGATGATTTCCTCCTGTGCTTTCTTTAAGGCTTGGGTGGCCTGTGTTGTTTCCTCCTGTGCCTTCCGAAGGTGTACTTCGACCGTGTTAACAATCTTGCAGAGTTGAACTGGTTCATTTCCTTTTTCTGTTGTTCCTTCTGGCAGGGGCGCAAAGGTGACTGCGCAGCTAGACTGGAGAGCTTGTTGTACTCCTTGGAGTTCGATCTCAATTCTGCTGTACATCATCTCTTGCTTAGCTTTCTGTTTTTCTATTATCTCTTCTATGGCTTCATTCATAGATGCGATGAGAAAAATGAAGTCATCTGGAGTGAGCGTGGTCTTCAACTTAGTCATGGGTGCTTTTGATTTCTTTCAGGAGGAAGGTTTCAGAGGTGAATCCTTCCTTTTCTTTATGATTTCTAATTCGTCTCCTAGCATCTGTTCGACTTCCTCTAAGTCTTTGCCATTACCTCCTTGCTCTGGTGTAACGGATGCGGTTCTTACAGATTTCCTGTCTACATCCTAGATATCCTCATCCTTCTTTGTCTGCTTTGTTTTCTTTGTCTTACTAGGTCTAGGTGTATTCTGTGCAGCTTCTGGGCTGTCAATGTCAGACACTTCTGCGGGGTCTGTTGGAATAAGGAGGTTCGTCGACCATTCCATGGTGATTTCCTCCAGGTCTTCTTCTGCCAGCTTGTAATAAGACTGAAGTTGTTCCTTTTTCTCATCAGCACATGCTGTCAGATATACAAAATGGTAGTTTTCACTGAACTTTATCAAAGGTCGAAACCTGTGTAACGTATTCGGGATCATGCAAGGCTCAGACTAGATGGAGAGCTTCAACTGGTTGTAGTAGATATGAAATATGGCATTGGATTGTCACTGCTTTTTCATGTCGTTCGAGTACCCCAGGGTACTAAACTTTGCAACCAGTGTTTCAAAGGGGTCAATGTCGGGGAAGGTTGCACCTTCTGGTAGCTCCCTTGCAACGAAATCTATAAGTATCAAGAGCCATATAAAATGAAATCCGTGCCCCTAATCCTGGGCTTCTCTATAATCAATCTCTAGTTGAATCACCAGGTACTTCGCCCAGTTCATCTGTAGTCCCTCTGCGCACTTTCCTGCAAGGTCGTTTACAAAGCTGGATACTTGCGTGGGTCAATTCTTGCATACCAACTTCTTTGCAATCAGTTGACAGGCGAGGTGCACTGCGCCACTTTCAATATAAGCTACCTTGTATCCTCGTGCGCCTTTTTCAACATCGCCATAGGATACTTTGATCTTCTAAGCAAGAGAGCGATCCACGATCTTTCCAGGATAGTAATTGTGGGGATCAGAGCCCTGCATGCTAAGCCCGGTGATCCAGTTGATCAGCACTAGATCAACTATTATGTGATGGTTCAACCATAAGTACCCTCCATGGTAACTTTCCAGCAACAAATTCACTTAATAATTCACCTCCTGATGTCTATCGAAGTGTTGTATCTTCATAATGTTGAGAAGAGTAGACTGTGCGAGGTTCATCGTCCATTACTGAGGGACGCTCTCCAAATTCTTGCCCTTGGTTCTGGTTAGGTACTTGTACGGGGCAAGTGTGTTTTAAACTTTATGATCCCCCAGGTTGAAGTCACTAAAATTCAAGGTTGTGATCTTGTCATGATATGCACGGACTGTGTGTACTCCTTTCGGTAGGTACATCGTGACTAGAGTGTACTCAAAGTCTCTAGGCACACTATCTCTATTGATCGCACTGCTCAAAGGTGGTATGTAAGCATGTAGGATGGATGGAACCAAATTCGTGTTGGCCATATATTTCTTATGTTTGGTTCTTCTTTCTATGCTAGCTCAGGATGTTCCTTCTCGAGCAGTCGACGGGGAGGCTTTCACTCCTCTCGTTGATGATGTTTGTAAACCTGTAGACAATCCTCGCTCCGACATGACTCTTTCGGCTCTAAGGCTAGCGAGTACCTCTCTTACAGATTCTTCAGTTGTGCTAAATTCGTCAGACATATACGCTCGATATCAATAGCTCGGGTTCTCAAAGTAACGTAGATACTGTAGTAAGGTAGAGAGTAAGGGCGGAGTAATCATGGTTCACAATTCAGGCAGGCTGTAGACTCAAATTCACGATTAGCAAAAGTGTATTCCATGCATGGCTCGATGGATTAAGTAAGTAACTCTGTAATGGATTGTTTGCAACGGGTATGGGGCTTCCTTAACTCTGGTTCTATCCGTTATGGTGTGGTCTAACGATCTGGTGATGAGCCATCAATGCTTTTCGATCCATTTGGGGCAGCAGTCGAATGGATATATCGGCCTCCAATGGCTATATTTCTTCACCACGACGAAGTGACCCATGTCATTGTTATGTTATCCCGACGAAGCTCGAATTGTGCAAAGTTTCTTTCGGGGAGGTTCCCTCTAGAACCCTCTGTAGCCTATCGATCCGAGCTCTCTTTTTACTTAGCTTTCTATCCTTCTTCCCCATGAGCTTTGTCTCGGTAGTTCGTTTCTCGATCTGGTTCTTATTTTCCTTGGGCATAGTCACTTCACGTTGTTGAGGTTCTTTCCCAAGACTCGAGAGAACTACTTCATTTGTATCTAGTACAGATACTCCAATCTTTTGTGAGTCCCATAACTCTTTGACATCTGAGCTTCTAGTGTCAAATACCTTTGATTTATTCTCCTATTCCTCAATCAACTATGTGATCCTTCTGGTCATGAAATCTTTTATCTCTTGCCTCTGTTGTTGTAATACCTTTTCTTCTTCCTTCTTTCTAGCTTGATCTCTCTCAATCTAAGGTTTTCCAAGTAACATAATGAACTGGGTGTTGTCCTCAATAAATTTGATAATCTCGAAATCTTCTTCGGTCGAAGTTCCATTGACAGTCATAGGTATCTGAGCAAGTTTTCCACATAACATCACCAGTTTTCCTCTGAATAGTCCTATTCTTCCCAGTGAAGGAATCATGGCAGGCTTCCCTATAACTTCCCAGGTTCTTTCTGGCATAATGTTCACTTGTGTTTCTTCATCAAGAATATAGTGAATGTCGAAGTCCCCTAGTCTTGCTTCGATTCTTTCCTTTTTTTTGAAGATCTCTGGTAGTCATACATATTTATGTTCCTTCAAGGTTTATTTCATCTGTATTAATACTTTCTCTGATTCTTTCTAGGGTTCTGCTATTTTTGTTATTTCTGGTTCTGCTATTTCTGGGGCTTATCTGTCATCCCTGATCTCCTCATCTAACGACTAGCTTTCTTGGGCTTCGCTCCTTCTTTTATGCTCTTTTTCTTACTTCGGCCCAGTAACAGTGACTGTGTCTCCCATGAAGTTCGCATTTTACCTCTTCTTCCTTGATATTTGCTTGATTCCATACCCAAGGGCCAACATGCTTCCAAGCTATATCCTTCATACTTTGAATCTAATTGCCTCCCACTCTGGAGGGTTGACATAAACTTTAAATACAAACTATATCCAAGAAGTTACCCCAACACACGCTCCCTTAGATTAACTTTTAAGGGTAGAAATGAGAAGACACGTGGTCTCCTGCTCAAGGCATCTGTGACCTCATTCTCCTTTCCCGTGATGTATGAAATTCCAAAATCGTAATCACTCATAAACTCACTCCATTACCTCTACCTGGCATTGAGATCCCTTTGAGCGAAGATATTCTTTAATATTTCATGGTCTGTTTTGAGCCCAAAGCTTCACCCCACTAGATAATGTCTCTAAAGCTTCAAAGCTAACATTACAACCGCCAACTGTAAATCATGAGTAGCGTAAAGCTCCTCATGTTGCTTCAAATTTCTTGACACATACGCTATCACACCCCCATCTTGCATTATCACGGACCCCAATCCTTGCTTCGAGGCATTCGTGCATACTGTGAAGTCTTTTTCCATATTTGGCACTCATAGAATTGGCACATTGGTTAGTAACCTCTTAAACTCGATGAATGAAACATCAAATTCTTCTGTCCATTCATACCTGACCCCCTTGCCCTGCAAGGTGGTGATGGGTTTCTCTATCTTATAGAAACCTTCCACAAACCTTCAATAATAACCAACTAGCCCCATGAAGCTTTTCACCTCATGAGCATTTTTTAGCACTGGCCATTCCATAATGGCCTTCACCTTTTCTAGGTCCACAGAGATTCCTTCACCAGAAATGATATGACCTAAATAGTGAATCTCTTTCTAGAAGAAAGAACACTTCGATAGTTTTCCATACAATTTGTTCTCTCTAAGGCATGACAACACCACTCGCAAGTGTTCCTCATGTTCCCTTTCGTTCTTGGAATAGATGAGGATATCATCTAGAAATACCTATACAAAGCAGTCTAAGTACTTTCGAAATACACCATTCATGAGGCTCATGAATATTATTGTAGCATTGGTCAAACGAAAAGGTACTACAATGAACTCGTAATTCCCAAATTGAGTTCGAAAGGTAGTTTTAGGAATATCGCCTTCCTTAATTCTTAACTGGTGATACCCTGATCACAGATCATTTTTTTAGAAAATTGTTGCTCCTTTCATCTGATCAAAGAGATTATCTATCTATGGCATTGGGTACCTATTTTTCACTATAGCACAATTCAAGTCCCTATAATCTATACATAGTCGTAAGGAACCATCCTTATTCTTGAAAACAATAATGGTGCACCCCAAGGTGAGACACTGGGCCTTATTAACCCTAAGTCAAGTAGTTCCTTCAACTGCATCTGCAACTCACAAAGTTTTGGCATTGTCATCCTATACAGAGTCTTGGAAATTGGCTCTGCACTAGGTTTTATCTCAATGGTAAAATCAAGATCCCTCTCAAGAGGTAACCCAGGAAACTCTTTCGGAAAAACATCCTCAAACTCTGACAATATTGGATATTGATCCATGGAGGGTCCTTTCCCTTCATTGACTGCTTCCACTACATATAATCGACAACCTTACCTCATGTAACATTTAACATTCATGGTCGAGATGAAGCGTAGAGACACCATCCTCCATACACCATGGATCTCTACTGACCTTCCTTCATCGTCAACATAAAGCACTCTTTATCTACCATAGCTCAATGGGATTCTAACCAATCTATTCCAATGATTAGGTCATACATACCTAGAGCAGTGACGTACACCTTCAAACTAGTAGTACACACTCCCAGGTCTACTAAACAATTATCGATGTTGGGTCCTACCACTTGTTTTTCCCCCAAAGCCATCTCGACTTGTTTAAAGTCATATTTCTTGTAGGCTTCCAACCCACACTTTTATAATGCACAAGGTGAAATGAAACTATCTGTAGAACCATAATCAAATAAATTTTAACATTGACATGATTTACCATACCTGACAACTCCACCATTGTGGATTGATGTTCTTCCTGACGATTATTAACTGTGGCATAAATATAGTGTCTACTACTCTCTCTTCCCATCAGGGCCTTTCCTTCTATATGCACAAACCCTGATTTTGAATCTAAACAGTCATGCTGGTAATGGGGTCCTTCACACCCCCAACAAGTAACACGAGTTGGAACCTACACACTGCCATATGACAATCTCTAAAATGAGTTCCTTCCACTAGAACCCCTACCCCTATTAAATGTTCCTCCAGAAGTTCATGCACTTTCTTCCGTCGCGGTTGGCAATGAGTGGGATGTTGCACTCATTGCCATTGAAATATTTGTTGTAACTGCTCTAGGTGCGACTCTATTTCCATAAGGAGGTGGCCTATAGATTCCTCCTCTGGAGAAAGTCCTAGGGGCCTTCCCCACGAATCCAGGATGTTGTGGAATGGTTGACCTCATACCTTCATTTAAGCTCATATGCTCCTCCGTGTAACGAGCATTTTCAACTACTCCAGCTACTAACAATGCTTTCCACATCCGTACCATGGCCCTTATCTTAGAGTTTAACCTATACAGAAAACATACTTCTTGTCGTTGATCGGTATCCATGTGATGTAGGAGCATCGCTATCACATTAAGAAAAGCAGATGTGAAAGCATAGTTGACACTTCAACGCATTGAAAGAGCCAAAACCGACTCTTAACCAGCTTGGTAGCGGTGTAGAGATATTTTCTAATCTCTTGTTAATTAATTAGTTGTATGTAAAGTCGGGCCACTGTTTGAACTGACGGATTATTGTAAATCCTTACACGACTATAATATATTACAGGTGTAGGATATTAGCTCGTATTAGTCATTAGGTTTCATTAATTAAGCTGAGTAGGTAACCGCTAGAGTAGAAGGTGATAGATTTTAGATAGGGGGAAGAAGAGCAAAGAAGGTTGTGGGTCCTTAGAAAAATTTTCATTGTAGTTTTGTAAGAGACAGAAGTTGTAATCATGTATTTATTTCTGAAATGAATAGAACACGAGAAATTCATCCAATTGTACAGTGTTGATATTGTTTTACAGTTTTACTGTTGTTATGTGTTTTGTGGATGTATGATGTTCATGGTGAAGGAATGAATTTATGAAGAATTGAATAAGTTTCAAGTGTTTTCTCTTCTATAAGTTATGCAAGGAGTGCATACCGAACGCAAGGAGTGTGTGAGAGAGAGTCTTTTTCAACTTGAAGCTCAGGAGAGATAACGTGGAACTTTTGTATGCAGAGTGTGCATATTAAGCACAAGGAGTGCATATGTGAAGTCTTTGATTTGGAGAAATAACTCAGGTTTTTATCATAAGAAAGTGCAAAGGTCAGTCACAAGGAGTACACAGGACCAGAAATAGACTACGTATCGAAGAAATCCTTCAGAAGAATAATTTGCGGAAGTTGGACAAGATAAAGGGTTAATATCTATCCAAGAAGACCGGAAGTAAACCTGGATCGTCAAATCCAGAGGGACGCATGGCGATAGATCGCGAACTTCGAATAATAATACTCTGGGAAGTTGAGAATTGAAATCTTTGAACCCCAAAGGTCCGAAGTAAATTATAACCGTCGATTTGAGGAAGACAAATGTCAACAGATCTTTTATTTGAGGAGATAGCCATTGTGGAGAAAGCAGAAATTGAGATTTGAAACTCCTGAAACCCGAATCATGGAATAAATCACAGTCATTGATTTAGAAGGGTTAATTTTGAGCCGTATATTGGGAAAGGGAAGATCTGAACCGTGAGGTTCATAAGCGCCGTCGAGATCTTGAGATCGACAATCATGAAGGATTGTGGGGATGGAAACTACTCGGATGTTAAAAATTTGATAGAGGTCCGCAATAGAAACAGTGGTATGTCAAATTGGACGCGTGGTGTTTGGTAGTGAATTGTGGGGAGAAAACTGGATTGATCCCAAACCACTTTCGACCACGCCCGTAATTGTGTGTGGACATAAACCGAGGTCATATGCGAGAAGGAGTTAACAAAGGAGGAGCTAGCACCTAAACACTAATTGTTTGATAGTGCGAAGGGAGAGGTCACGAGTGTCATAGAACTTGCACCGAAAGACTGAAGATACCTGTGGTTATTTACAAGCGAGACCATTAAGGTTTCAGAGAGGTAATTCAGCTCCGTGAATTGAAGATCCTTGATCGGGAGGTCACGCAGCCCAAGGAGAAGGGGGATTGGCATCACCATGTACAAGACATATTTTACTAACTCCATGAACCTGATCTCATACTTTTCCTTGACTTATTTCCCCGAACTAGAGCATGAACTGCTCCTACCTGTTGTTCCTCGTAATAAGTAGGAAAATATTTCCTCCAAAACCTTTCCTAAAAAATCTCCCATGAGACGATGTCTGGGGTAAGGTGCAACTGCCTCTCTAGATTACCCCACCAGTTCAAGGCATTGTCCTTCAACTAAAATATCACTATCTTCTCTTTTGATGTGGAAGCATAGTCTCTTAAGGCGAAACATCGTGCCATTCCTTCCAACCATGCCTCTGCGCGTTCACTTGCACGACCCCCAACAAACTATGAGAGTTTGATCTTCTGTAGTTCTCTGGTGATTTCCCCCGGTGGAGGCCCTCCCTCTGAGTCCCTCCACACTTCAATTTTACCCACTCCAGATGGTGGGGGTTCCACTTCAACATCTGTTGAATGACATCCCTTTAATGTCTCATTAATAGCCTATAAGGAGCGCATAATGAGAGCTAATTGAGGCGATGGTGGTGGCAGCGCCAACGTTGTTGGTCTTTGCGACGATGCCCCTCGGCCTCGATTTCCCCGAGTCCTAACCATCTTGAATAACTAAATCTACATTAAACCAAATGCTTATCACGGAAGAGTTTAAGGCATTCCACATTCGCTCAACTTGTACTTGCAAACATAAGGGTTTAAGCGTAAAATTATTTATACTTATATGTAAACAGACATTACTCCAATAAAGTAAATGGCTTAGGTCAAGGTCAAAAGATTCTAAGCTTAGTAACTTCGTCTGACTAAACTACTAACTCTCTCATCACATTTGAAACTACTTTTACACTTTTACTTATCATGCCCTTATCATATCCTTATCATATACTTCAAATATTTATTTATATTACTTTTTACTATAATATTCTCTCTTGTAATCCCTCTCGTTTATTTTATATCAATACTTTCATACATATCATTATAATACCTGCCATACTATACATATCTATTTTTACACTACGCTTTGCATAGCTTGTAATCACGTCATTAATATAATTAAATAATCCATATAATGCTATCGACTTATTACTAACTTGTGCAACTTAAAAATAGTATTAATGTTGGTTACCTCCAACACTTATTATAATCGCCTTCCATATTTCGACATTTACTTTGTTTCCTCCACTATATCTGATTTTTACTCTGTTTCCTCCGGCGCTATTCATTCTACAAAATATAAAATTATAATTTCTTGCAAATATTTCATACTCCTTATTACTTTTAATTAACATTATTCATTATTTTACTTTATTATTAAACCATTACTTTCATTATACCCTTCATCATTTATACTTTCTATAACTCTACTCATGATTATACTCGTACTAAGATAAAGACCCCTTTATAATATATAACGATTTTTATTTTTATTTTTCATAAAAATCATATAATTAGTTTATATGATATTATCTTTCTCCTAGTAACAAAGAATCTCTTATATTATTATTATTATTTTGGGAATACTAACACTTTTATTTTACATAAAATCATATATATATATATATATATATATATATATATATATATATATATATAACGACCTTTTTTTAATTTTGAGACTTTTGTGACTAGTGTTATGATAAGGTAGTTCTTTTTGATGATAGGTAGACCAAACAAATGTGGCCCATCATCAGGAAGAGTTTTAAGATATGAAAGAAATCTGAAAAATCATCAAGTGTATATATATGAAAAGTTTTTTAAAAAATAGTCGACTTATTAAAAATATAAGACCTAAAAATATTACTAATAAATTTATTACTAATTAATTTCTAGAATCTGTCCTTGTGGTTAGTGTTGGGATCCAATTTTGACTAATATTCCAACCATCTTCTCTGTTTAGATTGTTAGGTTGTTTTTCAATCTCGATGGCTTCCCTAAATTTCCTATTGTGATAGTGATCTACCTTGGCAAGAATTTTGGCGTCTTCAATACAAATATGATGTTTTGTTTTGTCTGAATGTTCTTCCAAAGCTGAGGGAAAAGTATGATTGTGCTTGATATCAACGACATGTTATTGAATCCTAATTCGATGATGGGAGATAGGGGAGATCCCATAGAAACCCCACAAGTTTTCTCATAAACTCAAACACTTAGTCAGCAATACTAGCTCTTTTGTTAAAGATTTCACATTCTTTGTAAACAAGATCAAAGAAATCAAATTGGAAAAGGATGACACCCTCGTAATTGTTGATGGTGTTTCTCTCTTTACTAAGATTCCCATTGATGGAGCTAAGGAGGTCATCAAGAGAGTCATTGACCAAGGTACTATTGATCTAATTGAAATTTATTTGAAATCCACATTCTTTAGTTTCCAGTGTGACTTATATGAACAAACTTGTGGGGTTGCTATGGGATCCCCCCTCTCTCCCATCATAGCTAATTTATTCATGGAAGATTTGGAAAGAAAAGCCCTTAGTTCCTCATCCTTTCAACCCAAATACTGGAATAGGTTTGTCGATGATACTTTTGTTATTTGACCCCATGGTTGTGACAAATTAAATGAATTTGTGAATCACCTCAACAAACAATCTGGTCACATCAAATTCACTATGGAGGTTGAAAATAAAGGTAGTCTTCCTTTTCTAGATGCCAGGGTCACAAAAATACCCGATGGATCCTTAGCCCACCAAGTTTATAGGAAGAAAACTCACACTGAAAAATACCTTCATGTCGAATCCCATCATCACCTTGCCCAAAAATTAGGGGTACTCAACAACCTAGCTACTAGGGCCTTCAAAATCTCTGATGATGAACACCTTGACGAAGAGAAAGACCATCTCCTAAAGGTTTTTAAGGATAATGGGATAATGGCTATAAAATGCATAAGGTGTTTAGAGCCTTTTAGAATGCCTTTAAAAGACCTAGAAATAAGGTACAAACAAATAATGATGTGTCCAAATTTTTCTTACCATACATACAAGGGACAACAAACAAGCTTGCTAGGATTTTGAAGAAGAAAAATATTGGGAAAACTTTCAAACCCATAAACACTATTAGGAATTCACTTAGGTCAATCAAAGACCCTATTGATCCCATTGAACAGAAGGGTGTCTATATGATCATGTGCTCGTGTGGTAAACAATACATAGGAGAAATAGGTCGTTCCTTTAGAATTAGGATTCAAGAACATGTCGTTGATATCAAGCACAATTGCACTCGTCCCTCATCTTTGGTAGAACATTCAGACAAAACAAAATATCATATTTGTGTTGAAGAGGCCAAAATTCTTGCCAAGGTAGATCACTATCACAATAGGAAATTTAGGGAAGCCATCGAAATTGAAAGACAACCTAACAATCTAAACAAATATGATCGCTGGAAGATTAGTCAAAATTGGATCCCAACACTAACCACAAGGACAAATTCTATAAATTTATTAGTAATAAATTTATTAGCAATATTTTTAGGTCTTATATTTTTAATAAGTCGGTTCTTTTCTAAAAAACGTTTCATATATATACACTTGATGAGTTTTCAAATTTCCTTCATATCTTAAAACTCTTCCTCATGATGGACCACATTTGTTTGGTCTGAAATGTCGAATTAAAAAACTGATGCGATGAATCCGAAAGAACCACCTTTTTTCTTCCTCATTTAATAATATTGCATAGATGAAAATAAAAACTATCTAACTAAAATATAATTTCTAATATAACATAATTAATAAAATAACAATAAAATAATACTTAACCAAAAAATATTAATAATAAAAAAAATACAAAATTAATTAGTATAAAATAAACCTACTCGATTAAAAAAACACAGGTCAACATCGGGATGCACGCATGGGCCTTGCATGAGGTGCATGTGCCTCCACCTCCTCATTTTAGGCATGGGGAAAATAAATTTTAATAAACCCTTTCATTGTTCATTCTCATTTTTCATTTGCTCATCTAGGGTTTTTTCTCTGCGTGGGGTGAATGAACATGGCCCCTAGCACCATGGTCCATCGATCAGAGGGCATAGCCATGGTTGGCCTCTTCCTTCACCTTTGTGTGTCTCCTTTACATCTGTTGAGTGACGAAACAAGTGCCACTCAGAGCCTCTCATGCCATTGAGGGTTTGAACGGGGTTTGAAGGCCAATTATTATCCGAGAAAACTATTATGGGCTCTGCTGCCACCGCAACGAATACATTGTGGATCGTTCACAGAGGGAAAGAGTGAAAGGTTGTAAGAATTGAATGTTGGACCGATAGTGGCACGAACTGAGACACCCTTTGTCTCAGGACTCGACTTATGACATGTGACTTGTATGGCTCTTGGGTGCTTATCTTGTGGGCTCTCTTACTCGGTGCCTCACACTTGGATTCGAGTAGTGCAAAAAGAAATGCCCCTCATGGGCTCTCTTCCTCATGGCTTGACGCTTGGTTTTTGGGGTAGGAGGTGTTGGTGTGTAGTGGTTGCCTTTTGTGGGCTTCCTCCTTAGTGCATTGTGTATGGACTCTCGATGCTTTATGTTGTATAGTCCAGGTGTGGACTCTCCCTGATGCTTTATGGTGTATAGTCCAGGCGTGGACTCTCCCTTGATTCTCAAGGCGTAGTGCACTACAATGTAAACCTCTCCCTTGGTGCACCATGTGAGAGTGCTATGTTTGGTGTTTAAGGGTGTTGATTAGTGGCTTGTGAAATCTGACTTGGAGTTTGGATTCGAAGCTGCAACATATTTTTTATTTATTTAGATATACATATATTTTCTACTTTTTTTTTGTTTTTGTTTGCATGTAACCCTTATAATTATTTCCTCTTGTTCTTTTGCCCTTATAATTATTTCCTCTTGTTCTTTTGTAGGTGAGGATGCTTACAGGTACATGGGTTGAATTAGTGGGACAAGGAACATGTGGAAATTGCACTAGAAGAGATGTGGCAGGGTCTTTTCCCTGCTACACTCACCCTCTTCTCCAATACTTTTCTGGGTAGTTTCTTTAGGGTTCAAGGGTCATTCCTGGGTTATTTTTGGTTTATTTAAGGGTTGTAAATAAGGGGTAGCTACATGTCTGAGGGTTCAGGTTGTGTTTCCAGGGTTGTAGGTGGGTAAGCCCTAGGTTTCAGTTTTGAAACCGGGCTCTGATACAATATGTAAGACCTTCTTGTTTCAGGGCCTCAAAAAAAAATGTCTCATAATCTCCTACTGAAATGACTGCAATTTAGTTTAGAATTTTCTTTAGGCAAGGAATAAACTGATAAATAGACAACATAATAAATTATACAACATAATAATAACAGACCAACTAGTAAAATACATACCTCGACTTGCAGGTTGGTTGATTTAACCCCTTTCTTGTTTGTTCTTGCTCTTGCCCAAAATGAATATTTACCTCCCAGCCAACTAGGAACAACCTCTCCGACTCCTTAGCTCTAGGAATCCTTGCAGTTTCCCGACCCCCAAGCCCAAAGTTCCCAGCAACAGCAGTGCCCCTGTAAAAGTTCCCCAAAACAATCTTTGTCCTCCAATCTCTTCCTTCCCTCTCTCATTCAAAATTTCTTCCTTCCTTCTTCTTCCCCGATTTTCTCCAAAACAAAAGCTTCTCTCCAAGTCATCTCCCCTCTTCCTTATCCTCCTCTCTCGAATCTCTTCCCCTCCTTCAATTCTCCAATTGCCTTATCCCCTCATTAATCCCCTCACCTACCAGAAAATCGTAAAAAAACTCATTAAATTTAAATTAATAACTATGATCAATAAATAATCAAATACAATGTTACACTAAATCTTAATTTTCACTACAAATAAAAATCCACCTATAAATCCACCTATAGATTAAATAATACTAAATATCCACTACTATTATTAAACATTCAATACTAATATATTAAATTACAATATCACTTAAAAATTACCAAATATATTATGCCATTTTGTATTAATCGCTAAAAATATGGATATAAAATTATCCTCATTTCGTTATTAATTGGACAAATCTCCTCACACTCCTCGTTATTAATTGGACAAAACTCCTCACACCATCATTCCATTATACATACAACCAGGCCTAGAATTTCAAATTTACATTACCTGTCAAGTGCAAATTTGATGACAGGTGTTTGTTTTTCATACCTGTCATTTTACGTTTTATGTAGATTTACAAGTGTCAATTTTTTTTATGTTACATGTTAATTTTATCTTAAACAGTGTGTACTATTCAGGTTTTGTCACATGGAGTACCCGACCTCAATTCTGCACTCACTTTACACAACCCTGTTTTACTGAAGGAACCAGAAAACTTTATGGATTAAATAAGGATTGGTGTTTTGGGTTTGATTAGCAGACTAGCACAACCATTTAGACAGGCCATATTAACACCTGAACCTGAAAATATTACATTTTAAAACACCACCAATCCAAGGGCAGCTAGAAACTACTATATGCAGACTTTCCAAGCCACGGTGACATTGTGGGTGTCTAATAAGCACAGAACCCCGAGCTTCACCAGCTGAAAATCTAAAAAAATGTATGGAAATCATGTGGCTCTAGGCAGGCTTGCTGATTGGAGAAGAAACCTACTTTGTTCACTGATTGTGGTACAATAAAAAGGAAAAAACCTCTGAAATACAATGTTCTCATACAGATCCCAAATCCTAAAGAGCTATTTAAGGAGCTAGGACCGCACCTGATTATTTGGGAGGGTCTCGCTATGGAGCAGTTTTTTCGAGCTCTTGAGTTGAATCATATCCCTTCCATGAATACAAAACAAGATTAAAAAGCTTAAAAGCAGAGAAAACATCAGCACTATTCATCATGTGCAAGTTAAAAGAAAACAAAATAAACTGCTTGGGTTTGTTCCTCCTACTCACATTAATACTAAAAGATCTATATTTACATACGTGTGTATAAACAAGGATAAATGAGTATCAGGCCTATGCCAAAACAAGCAGAAACTAATCCAAATACTGATGAAAACAAAAACGAATCCCAAAAACTCACCAAAAATTGATGAATGAGGTGAAGCTTGAGCCACCATGAACTGCAATGCGACGGAAAAGATTGCATGGATGTAAAGCAACCGCAGTAACTTCATTACCGAACAATAGAGGGTTGAGCATGAGACCAGCACGTTGGGGAACACAACCTGGCTGCTCTGCTGCTGATATTATTATTACTAGAACAGTTCAGACAACTGTACTGCTATCATTGGTACTCAATTCAAATATATATTTTTAAGGAAGTTTAGAGAAGCAAAGTTTGAGACAGCGCAACGAGCCATTAATGCTTGAATGGAACGAAGCCCATGTGACTCGTGGGAGGCTGCAGACTCCATATCTTGGTCATTAAGGAGGCTATCCTCTTACGAAGCCATGTCTCCTCCGATCCAGTCTCCAATGCATGGATTTAATACTCCAGCTCTCAACATTAACTCTTGACTCATGGGAAACATTCCATCTCCGGTTCAGAGCATGCAAGGTTTAAATGGCTTCTTGTACTGGTTATGGTTTCTGGCAGGTCGGGCACAAGGTCTCGGCCCCAGAGTCGTATGAGTAGCTACCATCGCCAACGAAGAAACCTGCGCTTGACGGACCCGTCCTTACCCCATCCATCATCCATGAGATGCCGATGCCATTGCCTGCCCGCTCATATCCATGTCCGTGATGAGTAGGATTACTATAAAACCGGATAACGGGTTAGGGTTTAGGGGCTAAGAATTCCAGAAAGACAGACAACAGAAGACAAGAGCACACACATATCATTCATTTCATTCTTTGTTTCATTCAAATCTTCTTCCCACCCCAGGGAGGGAAGAAAAAGGAAGGGTTGGTGGGGTTTTATGTATTTTATTCAAAATTCAACTTTTTCAATCGGAAGACTGAAATTATTGGTTCATCTATAACAGGAGAATGATCAATCTATCCATCTTCTAAACTTATTGGTTTCTCGATTGATCGGTCCATTGCTCAGGGAGAAGGATGAAACATAGGGGATCGAGGTGGGTTGAAGGTGAGGCGGCGGCAGTTGCTTGCTATTTTGGACTTCTCTCTCCGATTAAATTTTGGGTTATTTTGGCGGGCGGTGTCTAGGGTTTCAGCCTCCAACTTACATACCTGTAGATGACGTGTACATTGCGATCCATAACTCATTTTTTTTCAATTTTTTAAAAGATGTACGCTTATCCATCACTTCGCCCTCCTGCAGTCACGGATGCTTACCTGTCTTGCAATCGCGGCTGGTAATGTCGGCGTCCAGCCTCCAAGTGACGAGTCTGCAACCTTCCATCGTTCCACATCGTGCCTACTACCTAGCCCTACTACTTAGCCCGTATACCCACTAGAGATTTTGACGGGCATTGGAGGCGGTTACACGTCAAACTGACAGGTAGTTAATTCTCATGCCAGTCAGTGATGACGTGTAAAAAATTTTAGCCACTGCCAAATACAGGTTGAGAGTAGTCACTGCCAAATACAGGCTGAGAGATAAAAAACGGGCTACAACCGGTCAAATTCCATGCGTGCATACAACTTTCATTGTAAAACTTTAAATGAAATTTATGATCCCAAGGTTCCCAAAATAGAACAAGAATAGCTTACTCTTTAGTCACATCAAAACTAATATGATCATACTAGAAGAGTTGTTAAATGCAAAATGCTGATCAATCAACGTCGGCTGCTTGCTGAGCATTTTTTTTAAGAAGACGCATTAAATGCGAAATGCCAATCCATCAACCAGAGTGCTTTTTCTTCTTGAATATTGAATTTCTATCTTACTCCTTATGTCACCTCAAAACTAATATGATCATATTAGCAGAGCTGTTAAATGCAAAATGCTCATCGATCAACGTCGACTGCTTCCTCAGGCTACTCTTAAAGAAGAGGTATTAAATGCCAAATGCTAATCCATGGACCTCGACTGCTTCTTCAGGCTTTTTCTTCCTCTTTAGGAAAATTGAATTTATTTCTCACGCTTGAGAGATGATTTAAGGGCTGCAATATAAACTCGCACAACAATAAAAATAATTTACGGAAATATGCTGGAATGATTATGGAAAGATTTCGGATCGATGGCTTCGTTGACACGCATCTAAATTAAGTGAATCGATCTGCTGGCCATAAGTTCTCTACAATCCCCGTTGGTTATAAATTCAATCAATTATTCTGTGCAGTACACTCCAGTATTCTGTTCATCTGGTTAATCGACGATGCATTTTGTTTCTCCAGCCATTTATGACTGGATTTCTGCTCTTCCACCTCCCTGGTGTTGGGATGCGGTGGACGTATCTTACGATTGTCCTGGCGTTACTCTTTGCGCACCATTTTATAACCACAGCAATGGCGAAATACTGATTAGTAAATTTGTTATCAGTGAAAGCGATGTAAAGGAGGTTCTGTACGCCCAATTTGATATGTCATTCTACCATGCGGAAAGTGAATACATTCGGTTTTCCTGTCGTTTAGGTCAGATGTCTCTTAGTGATTGGGAGGATAACAAGATTTCCCACATTTTAGCCATGCTGATCAATTTTGCCTTTAAAGATGTTTATAGAATTGAAAATACAGAGTTAGCGAAAGTCCTATTGGATTTAGACCTAGCAAAGTCATCTAAATATAAGGATGTATTTACCACTGCGTTTTTGGCTGCATACATCCGCATATTCAAAGAAGATGATGTCATCAAAATTACAGAGTCACATGGATTCAAGTTCCTAGACAAGGAACTAGAGAATGCCATTCGGGAAAGCAAACTTGAGTTTATTTCAGCTCTCGGCAATGATGGTATAGATTGCTTAATGTTGAAGGTTGCATCCATTTTCACTGAAAACAACTACAACAGCACAGCTGATGAATTACTTGCTAAAGGCAATAATCCTTTAGTGTACTCAAACAGCAATATTCGAGGCTTCTGGATCGTAAGAATATACACTCCTGTTAGTCTAATGAATGTACTCACCAGAGACAGAAAAATTTTAGATTGGCAGCAGTATGCATTAGCTCATCATCAGATGCAGGCCAATATCCAGTTCCGTTGCAGCGTTAAAATATTTCCAGATTGGATAGAAGTGCAGGTCCGAATCCGTAATCTGCGATGTGACGTTATTGCCTTATTGCCTGAAATGGAAATGAGAGAGCGGCAATTTGAAGATGAACGACACTTCCCATCTCGGCTCTTGTTCTCAATTGGCCCCCAATTTGATCAGTCTAATATCTTCATGTTTTCACTCTCTCAGTCGTCCAATGTTCCTCCTCGATGTGAATTACGTCCAGAGAGTGTTAGTCACCGTTACGACAGTTTCCCAGAGATCTTAAAAACCCTCGGGGGTAGTTGCTGGAAATATGAGCAGTCAGAAGAAAGAACAAATGTTGGAACTCTGGATTGGACTCTTTATAGTAATTCCACAGGACATGAGGTGCTGTCCACAACCCCAACAGTACCGAGTGAAGCTTTTGGTCCCTGGTTCGAAAATGGGTACAGTAGGGTATCGTGCTCCCCGTTTACTAAGAAAGGGGGTGTGGTGTTCACAGAGGATGATGGATATGGGCATCCCATCACGTGGACGGTGAAGAAAGATTTACAAGGGCAAACACTGAAATGGCACATGAGCGGCTCGATATGGCTGACATATTGGCCCATGGAAGATTCTTTTGGAAGTTGGCAGACTATAAAACATGAATTCTCTCAAGACCTTGAACTGAAGCTGGTGGAGTCTGGTTTTGTTACTGTATGAAGTTTCCCTCTTTACTAGTTACAGCGAAATTAATATATCGTTAATGTGTAGTTTTCTAGGAATTTTGATTTTGGTTAACGGAATGCCACTGGTGGCACTGTATAAACGTTTTAACCACTGCGCTCCTAGAGAAAAGGCATAGCATCCAAAGTTTCAGAATGTATGCCGAAATGTTTTGATTATGCCTGATAAAAGTACGACTCCCTCGTCGGCTGGCTATATTGAATTCTGAGACTTTTATGAACTAAATACTATAGCTCACTATTGTTATTATTCCTGGTCTCTTTTATTTTAATCTAGCATCTTTGTTAACTTAGATGTGTACCATTCATAGCCAGGTTAATCACTTGAATTTTATTTTTTATTCGATAGTGGACAATTTTAGTAGTAGCAAAACTGATGTGAATTTTAAAATTTCCATGTTAAAAGATTTTTTTTTCTAAAGATTATAACAACAATATATTTGGTATAGAAACTTTTGGATTTAAATAGTTTGTGGAGTTTGAAACCACCACACATAGTTTGATCCACATAAGTTTCAATAGCATTATGATTTAATATGAAAACTTGTATACTCAAATAATATATTTATGAAGAGTTCAATTGTTATTGGTAATTGAATTTTGATGATTAAGAGTTTAATTGTCATTTTTGGTAATTGAATTTTGATGTAATTGATGTAATTTGTGAGAATTGAATTTAATTAGAAAAATTAATAATTATTCTTGGCTTAGGCTAAAACCGAAACGTTTTGAACCTTTGTAGGGAATCGTTTTCGTTTGTAGACAGTGGTTTTTGTGCCTGGATTCCCGTCGTCGATCATGTCAGAGCTCCGGCTGGACCATGACACAAACCTCTGTTGTCCAGCGCTGTAATGCATGCCATAGTTAGCCATCCAATTGCCATGTCATGTCGCCATGGAATCGATCCATGCATATCCGTTGAAAAATTTGAACTTGTAAAGAGGCGGGCTCCAAAGGCTGGTTGAAATTTGAATTGGCTATTGGTATCTTGCTTGGGTATTTGAAAGCGTGGCTCTAAGCATTGTCTCTCTGCGTCCATGGGAATTTGAATAGTTATAGTAATGGCCATTTTTCTAGTATCTTTGTCTTCTGCTGCAAGATCTTCCTCTCGGCCTCTGCTCAAGGACCAGAACCGCACAGCCACAAGTGATGATTTTGACCAGAATTACGATATCACATGGGGTAACCAACTTGTAAAATTTATGGACAATCGTCGCTCGATGGAGCTCCGTATGGACCAATCTTTTGGTATTCTATCATACACATGTCAAATTACTTGAAGCTCTCCTGTAATTAGCTGTTATAATGTTAATTCATTCATACGCTGATAACATTAGCCTTGTGGGTTCAGGGTTCGCTTCCAGCAACAGAGGTTTCAGTACAGAAATCAAATTAATACCAAGCGATTCATTCGGGACAGTCACTGCCTTCTATGTCAGTGAACTTATTTTGATCATTATGCTTCTGCTATTGCTTATGATTGATTATTTGTATCAGCATTAATTAATTCATTTTCCTTTGTGACCTTGTTTAAATATTTACAACTTTCTACCCAACAAAACCTCTAGGCACGACGAGGTGGACTTTGAGTTTTTGGGAAACAAACGCGGAAAACCTCATTATCTCCACACTAACGTCTTAGTCAACGGTGTTGGTAACCGGGAGAGACGAATCAGGGTTTGGTTCGATCCCACTGCAGACTTCCACAACTATTCTCTTTTTTGGAACCGCCACCATATCCTGTATGTTCCATCTTTCTAGCCACCTCCATATAAAACTCAGATTTGTTGACCTATATTGTAGTCGCCAGGTTATTATTTATTAATCCTCGTGTAACCTTGTTTTTCTGGCACGCAAGTTCATGGTGGCTGGAGTAGTTGTGAGTCTTTAAAAACTCTAAGAAGACTTTGGGAATCTCTTACCCGTCATCGAAGCCTATGCAAGTTATTGCGAGTCTTTGGAATGGTGAAAACTGGGCGACCAATGGAGGAAGGTCAAAGATAAACTGAAAGCAGTGCCCTTTGATAGCCACTTTCGAAAGCTTTGCTATTGAAGGACACAAGTGCTAGGGAGATTCTCAGTCCTCTTCTTTTTGTCCATCCTCTCCTTTAGAGTGGTGGGAGGATTTAGGCAGCAAAGGATTGAGTGAAGGATTGAGTGTAGAACAAATGAGGTAGCTGAGATGGGTGAGGAGAAATTATATGGCTTATGACTATTGCACAAACAAAACCAGATTTCCCAAAACTCCCCCTGAATGTGTATTGAATACAATCTGAATTGAATGTACTCAACGACAACAGTAAGAACGGACACAGGATAGAAATACATGGAGGCTTAAGCTAAAACCCAAACGTTTTGAACCTTTGTCGGAAACCGTTTTTCTTGTCCATGTCAGAGCCCCTCCACTCGCCCAAACGTTATTACCGTGACACAAACCTCTATCGTCCCATGAAATATGAGCAATCCCAACGCTCGATGACAATGAGATGTAATGCATGGCATAGTTAGCCATCCAACTGCCATGCCATGCGCCATGGAATGGATCCATGCATATCCATTGAAAAATTTGGACTTGTAAAGAGGCGGGCTCCAAAGGCTACTTGAAATTTGAATCAACGATTGGTATCTTGCTCAAGGTCGATAGCAAGTTGTGATTGGGTTTTAGCTTACGCCTTATCTTCCAGACCCCTTTGATACGTCTCCAACTTGACCATTCACTGTAAATGATGAGCCCCAACTCGTTGACTTCGTTATAGCTCTCGGCGTGCTTTAAAACATGGGCGAGTAGCAGTGATTACTGCTAAACATTCATTGCATGAGGGGAGGTAACCATTCATTGTATGAGCGAGAGACTCACAACTGCATTTCACTCGTCAATTTCACTCATATTTATAATCTGATTATCTGTGTATCCCTGCATTCATAATAATGGCACACACACTCACTTCCACCTCCACCTCTGCATCTTGCCCACAACAATTACAACTAAAATGTTTCTTTAAATCATCACGACACAGATGTTAAAAAACTTTCGCCTGCCATCTCTACCGCCGTCTTCTTTCCTATGGATTTAGTGTCTTTCTCGACCAACGGGAAATGCAGCGGGGAGAAAAAATAAACCCACAAATAGAAAGCGCTATAGAAACAACCTCTGTTCATGTGGCTATTTTTTCTCTTGGATACACGGAATCGAGTCTCGACAAGCTCATTCTAATGTTGAAGAAGAGGGGTGCTATTATTATTCCGGTATTTTAGAATGTTTAGCTTTCCGATCTACGACGGATAGACAACGACAAATACATCGATGGCCTATGTGTTCAAGCCTTGAGATTTTGCTGCTGGACGAGGAGCGATAAAGTGTATACTGAAGCGCTTCTGATTCATGAAAAAAAAGGGAGATATGACTAGGAAAGACTTGCGGCTTGAAGAAAAGCATTGTCTAATATTTTATCTCAAAGCGGTTTCGCACTGGAGGCCTATAATGGGTTAGAACTCTATCTTTAATTCTCTGTATAAGCGTAACTGTACTAATAAACAAAGCTTTAAATACTTATGTTGTGCTTGTTCTTTTGCAAATAACTAGTGACGAAGGCAAGCTCGTGGACGAGGTAGCGCTACAAGTGCCGAAAAATGTTACAAAATCACCATTGCATGTGGCCAAGCATCCAACTAGATTGGATGAAAAACTACAAGATTTTGAAAGAACGGTGTCATTGGAGGAGCAACAACATAGAGGGAGGCAGAACTGTCCTTTTGGGGATTATGGTCTTTGGTGGGGTGGGGAAAACCACCCTGGCAAAAGAATTCTTCAATAGAAAAAGATCGCATTACCAGCGCTCCTGTTTTTTCTGGATGCATTATTTTTCCCCATGGATGACGTCCTTCCTTCTCGTAGTTTAATTTTAGTTATGTCTCGGGATAAGGGTGTTCTTAGAAAATCTACATGGATCTAAGAGTCACCCATTTACAATATGACAAGTCTAAGCTGGGAATCTTCTAGAGATCTATTTTGCTCGCATGCCTTTCACTAGCATGTGGGATATGAAGAATTAGTTAGCAAGTTTTTGTTCGCGTGCCAAGGATTGCCCTCATCTCTCAAAGTGATTGGGGCACTACTTCATTCGGAAAGCCCCGAGTATTGGGAAGACCAATTGCACAAACTATCCCAAGTGCTTCCCATGGAAATACAAAATAGACTCAAGATTAGCTATGACAGTGTTGATAAACAAGAAAAAGAAATATTCTTAGATATTGCATGTTTCTTTATAGGAATAAAGAGGGATACAACCATAAGACTATGATACGGATCTGGTTGGAAAGGATCGCTGGCTCTTGGGACGCTAGAGACCAATTGTCTTGTAACACTCGACCAAAAAACCATATAAGAATGCACGATCATCTCCGAGACTTGGGCAGAGATTTGGTGGAGAAAGAACCTCCTGGATGTCCACGTCATCTTTGGCGCCCAACTGATAAACCTTTTTCGTAATGCGCTCACTCAATCCATGGTAGGTGTTTGAAGCTTTGGACATCATGTTGTGTTCTCAAAATTTATTCTTAGAGAATCGTGTATTTCAGGGTGTGATTTCTTTAACTCGGCAAAGATGTCAATCTTGTTTCTAACCACTTTCCTGTAACAATTTAGGTGCGAGGATTTAGCGTGGTTCAATAAATATTTGGCGAATTGTTCCAAAGTACTGCGGAGTTTAGCAATCATATCGTTGATATCAGCGGGTTGCAGCTACTGAGAGCTCCATGTGATCATTTGGAAAGTTTATGCAAGGTGGTGATACACCCATATCTTTTATGGCTTTGCTGTGAGATATCTTTAGACTCCTCCCTACCTTCGTGGATTCAAATAAATAATTCAGACTCTTCCCTACCTTCGTGGATTCCAATAAAGAATCTAAGAGTCTCAGAACTGGTAGATCAGGATTACCTGTTGGGTATACGGGAATCCCGATACCGATCTTGGGAACTTTGTGGAACAATGAAAGTGATGTACATGTAAAGTTCTTTCTCAATTTAATAAAAAGTATCGGCCTAAGCTAAAACCCAAGCGTTTTGAACCTTTTATGACTCCCGCGAATTCTTGATTCCGACGGGTAGATTATCCGGTCGACAACGTCAATAATCCGATACCTCCACTCATCCAAACGTCGTCACCCAAACCGATACCTCCACTCATCCAAACACCGTGACCCAAACCGTTGTTACCTTGTGTCACCTCTGCCATTCCTCAAAAAGTGAGCAATTATAGCAACTAATGTGACAATCATACGAGGTAATGCATGCCATAGTTAACCATCCATGCATATGAATTTGAATTTCGTAAAAAGCGGGCTTCAAATTTGAAATTGAATTAACAAGCGGGCTTGAAATTTGAATTTGAATAATAATCCCTACAATTAGTAGCCTCCTCCGGCCCTGGGAATTGGTGTCGGGTCGATTGAAAATGTAAGTGTCAAGGAAGGACACTAGAAGGAATCAAGCAGGAGGGAGCAACAGAACCAATGACGAAGACCTTCCTTCAGATCCGTGGGCATGGCATAAATATGGTTAAAATACAATCAAAGGTTCTGTGTATCTGAGGTACAGTTGTTAAAATCTTTCAATTTATTCCAGAGACTCTGAACTAAAGAAAAATCCTCTCAGCGTGCAATGGTGTAGTCATAATTCCTCCCTGTGATTCTCCGTTTGGTTATGTTATTGGAATGTGATAAAACTCATTTTTTCTTGTTTTTTTTTTTTTATTCTCTTCTTCTGCTCGTTATCCATGATTATTTTCCATTCATGAATCTCTCAACCCCATGAATATGTGATGCACTTTCAATTTTTTAGCAGCATGCTTGCGAATGGATGGTGTGGGGACTCCATTATCGTTGGAGACTTTGTGTAATAGTAAGCAAATTTTGTCAGATCAAATATTGTCAAATTTGTTACAGATTTTTATCAATCTATGATGGGGTGTATTGATAATTATTGTTGCAAAATTTTAAAAAATAATGTTTAGGTGAAATTTTGGCAACAACCAGGCAGTGGTGTTTTACTAATATAATGATTATTCGCTTATAAGATGTTTATTTTTTTATAATTTTTGAAGTAGGATAAACCTATGTTATGAGTATATAGTCTGATAGTCCATGTTATGACATCTTGGTATGGCTTTTACCATTATAAAATATCCTTAAAAATGTAATCCTCATGTTACGATGATGTTCCATTGAATATTAAACCTTTTAGGTAGTAATCTAGTGGTCATTAGATGTATATGTTTCTTTGCTCGACTGTCCTCTTCTCTAGTTTTATAGGCCTATGTTGTTACATCATAAAACTACTTTTATAGCCAAAAAAATATCCTCTTCATCTTTTGGACGACTCACAGGAATGCGCTGGAAGGATCCACCAGGAAAGCAGAGAAAGTGAATACATCCGAGAAAGATAATTCAGATCAAATCTCTGACAATTCCAGATTAGTCAAAGATCAATTAAAAGATATCATTTTACAACCATGTTTTCAAGCCCATGTCCAAAGGCTTTTGTTTATGGGGTCTGAGTATGCCCAAAGGATATTGGGTTTCTCAAAACTTGAGAATCTCAAATAAATGGAAGAGAGAGAAACCAAGAAATTTTGTATTTTTATTATTTCTCATTTTAGTTTATTGAAGTAAGTATATATATTCACTTTTCAATATCCTTCCACGCCCTTTATGTAGCGCGATTGTTGGCTCACCATGATATCTTACAACAGTGACATGTTTTTTTGGATGCATTTTCTCATGATCCGATCATAATTATCGGCATATTGAGGACAATTAATCTCTTTTTGTTTAAATGCCACTAGACAGATCGATGATGAACATTACATCATATTTAATAGAATGTGGTACTTATTGATTATCTGCCTTGCAAGATGCATCTATATATACAATTGATTTAATAAACCGATATCTTATTCATTACATAAGTAACGCATATTGAGGTATTTTTCAATTCAAAACCACTGATAGCTTGTTATGATGCTCTTTCTCACAACCTCGTCTCCTCTCCTATCAAGTCATTCGTCGATGTTACGAAAGAATGAAGAGTGCCTTTCGACGCAAGTGTTGGGATTTTATTATTTTTCTGTGAATGATATCAACGCTGAGACGGGGCTCAACTTGTCTCTTTCGTTTCTTCATAACATGTTAGGTAAACATTTCAAATAATCGAATTGTAACTTGGCTTCAAGGGACTCTACACGACATTCAACCGTGTATTTCTATGCCAATGAAATGTCGAGCAAATTTAAGAGAAGATAAAGTTGTATGGAAAGATTTTTCTACGTCTCATTGTCTTAAAAGTAAGAACGAGGCTTCCAAAAAGACAACAACTACATGACGATCTTGTTTTTTGGTTTTAATACGAGTCGATTAAACATTTGCAACGACGAGTTGGCCATGAGTTTGTTAATTAAAGTTTCAGGCAGTGCATATGGTCATCAATATTGGGAAATATGTTATTACCGTGAGACACAAGGTATGATTCCCATTCATGTTCACTGACAACCAATTTGGTTATATAATCACATGTAATAATAAATCATGGCCCATCCACCATTTATTAAAAGAATCAATAGGAATTGGCAATGTCCCCTTCATCTCTTACTTTAGGTTTGGGTTCAAATTGATGGAGGTGATTTACAAAGCCTTATGTATATAGTTTAACTTTGCTAATATATAAAAGTTGATTTTAAAGATCAAGTCTATCTATTGATGTGAGAGAATAATCCTTTAATCCAATACTAACATTGTCACTCCTTAAAGTGTTATCATACCTTATGGATTCTCTTTGGCATATTCCTTTTTTTTATTAATAACCTTTTAAGACTTAATAGGAATTGGCAATGTCTCTTTCATCTCTTTGTTTAGGTTTGGGTTCAAATTGATAGAGTTGGTTTACACAACATTATGTATATTAGTTTATTTTAAGGAGCAATTCTATATCTTGATGTGAGAGCATGATCCTTAAATCCAATACTAACATTGTCCATGTTGGGTATGTGTTATATTCTTTACACAAGTAGTAGTGTCTGAGCGTATGTGTTGGGCGTGCAAGGGGGTTAGAGGGGGGGTGTAGGGGGCCGGAGCCCTCCGCGCGGGGGTCCTGGGGAAGTGCCCCTGGAAAAAAAATTATTCTTTGGGGAACCGGACACCTACCTCGGGAAATGTGTCATGTATTTAGGTGGTTTTTTCGGCACATGGATTTTGTCGATGGTTTTCTATTTTTGGTTAAGGAATTAGGGTTTTGGACTAATCCAGGTCATTGGGTTAGGGTTTTGGATGCTGTTGGCTCCTATATGTATATTGTATTGTAAACAATGTAACACTATGAATGAATATAATATATGTTGGTTTTCGCGATTTGGGTTTTCAGGGGAAAAATCTCTGTGTAATGTTTGTATTTGCCATTGTATCTTTTCTGTTCTTTTCTGAATATCTGTTTACAATAGACATTGTACAAGGTTAGAATTTACAGCTCACTCCTTAAGTGTCATCATACCTTATGGATTCTCTTTGGAATATTCCCTTTTATTTTCACTAATAAACTCCTCTTAATACTCTATGTTTGGGCTTTTGTATAATACTTTCTTGCAAAGAGGTTTTTTTCTGCCTTGGGAAACCTGACACCTACCTCGGGAAATGTGTCATGTATTTAGGTGGTTTTTTTGGCACATGGATTTTGTCGATGGTTTTCTATTTTTGGTTAAGGAATTAGGGTTTTGGACTAATCCAGGTCATTGGGTTAGGGTTTTGGATGCTCCTGACTCCTATATGTATATTGTATTGTAAACAATGTAACACTATGAATGAATATAATATATGTTGGTTTTCCTGGTTTGGGTTTTCAGGGGAAAAATCTCTGTGTAATGTTTGTATTTGCCATTGTATCTTTTTTGTTCTTTTCTGAATATCTGTTTACAATAGACATTGTACAAGGTTAGAATTTACAGCTCACTCCTTAAGTGTCATCATACCTTATGGATCCTCTTTGGAATATTCCCTTTTATTTTCACTAATAAACTCCTCTTAATACTCTATGTTTGGGCTTTTGTATAATACTTTCTTGCAAAGAGGTTTTTTTCTCTTGACAACTCTATGCTAACATTCCTTTTTAAGTATTTAGGGGAAGATGGAGAAAATGCATTTATTCCATTGGATAAGAGAAGTGGAGTGTTTTCTACCTAACACCATGGCATTTGCAATTGAGCAACTGTAGAAACTCCATGTTTTAAAGATGTTTGATAAGTTGATTCACAAATGGATTAAGTTCACATGCTTCCTCATTCATGCTTACAATGTTCATTTAAGCATGAAACATCCATTCTTGTATGGGAGTGTAGAAAATCTATCATTAGATGTGATGTAGCCTATATTAAAACATGTAATATATATATATATGTGTGTGTGTGTGTGTGTGTGTGTGTGGTAATTCCCTTAGTTACTATTTTCATACTTCTTGAACTCACGGGAGAAACCACAACTACATTTGGGGTTTAAAAGTGATGATTTTTTCTTATGTGTACAAGTGACATTTCAAGGTGAACATTCATTTCTCTATTAAAATCACATATGTTTATTGGCAAGTTTTCACATTTGCAAACATCTATTTAGAGAAGTTTTTAGAAATGTTGCTTCAACAATGTTTTAGTTGATATAGGAATTATCTCTTTATAATTTTATTTTATTGGACATATGATTTAAAGTGTCATAATTGTGATGTAAGTCATATCATTGCTTTCAAAATGTTTATGTTGGATGGAGATTTTTGAAAGAAAAGATGAGTCTCTTAAACATTCAACAATTAAGTGTCATTAAGATTCAGTGACATCACTTTTGTGATAGTACATAAGAACTTTAAAAAAAGATGAATGATGTGTAAATTGATAACACCTAGCCCCTAAGCCCTTATTGAAATTAGTCTTTATATTTTAATTATAATTTATACGTTACACTTAATCTTTTTCCTATCTCATTATAATGAATTATAATGTACCCGAGGTCATAGCTCATCGAGTCATAGTTCTAGAGGTCATATTTTCATAGGTCAAAGTTCCATAGGTCACAATTCATGAGGTCAAAGTACCATAGGTCATAGTTCCACATGTCATGGTTTCAGAGGTCAAAGTTCCAGAGGTCATAGTTCCATAGATCATAGTTCCACAAATCAAAGTTATTGAGGTCATAGTTCCAGAGTTCAAAGTTCCATAGGTCATAGTTCATGGGTCACAGTTCTAGAGTTCATAGTTCTTGGGTCGAAGTTCCAAAGAGCGTAGTTCCATAGGTCATAGTTCCATAGGTAATAGTTCTAGAGGTCATAGTTTCTGAGGTCATAGTTCCTAAGGTTATAGTTCTTGAGGTCACAGTTACCAAGTTCAAAGTTCTAGAGGTCAAATTTTTTGAATTCATAGTTCGAGAGGTCAAAGTCCCATAGGTCATAATTCCCAGGGTCATAGTAACAGAGGTCAAAGTTCCAGAGGTCATAGTTCCAGGAGTCATAGTTCCACGGGTCATAGTTCCAGAGGACGTAGTTCTAGGAGTCATAGTTCATGTGGTCATAGTTCCACAGATAATAGTTACAGAGGTCCTGGGGTCATTCCACAGGCCATAGTTCCATAGTTCAAAGTTCCAAAGGGTGTAGTTCCATAGTTTTAGAAATTTGTGGATTATGATTGTGTGGCCTCGCCTCATAAACTATCATGTAAATATGATTCTTACAGTATCAATTTCCCTATTCAGACAAGCGTATGTCTATTTTGATGTCTAGATGATGGATTTGTCATGGGATGGCATTGTCTCCTATTTTTTTCTGGCAATTTTTTAATGGTTTATATGTATTTTTAGTATGTCAAGTTCTTGACAATTTTTTGCCAAAAAAACCAGTTAACTCTTATGTTTTTGCTTTCCAGGTCGTTTTCTAGTCCATGTTTTATGACTTTCTCTCAAATTGCTTACATATCACTCTCTCAAACCACTTACAGATCGATTCAAAATTTGGCTACTCTAGGAGAGACCTCAGATAAGCGTCCCAAACCACTGAAGAATATGTTTGGAAAGATTGAAAGTTATAAGATACAATTCGAACAACCCATTATGTCAAATAAGAAAATTAACATAATATTGAATCTTGCAGCTAGACGTGACCTATTGCCAAATGGATAAAAAACATGCATGCTTCATCCAAGTGAACGAACCTATGAGATGACTTAAAACCTATAAGTTGAATTATTGAGGGCAAGGAAGGGAAATCACAGTTCAACTCCCAACAACTTGTGGTTGAACAACATGTTTATAATTTCAATAGAATCAAAATACAATATAGTAAAAAATATCATGCAAATACACCCTCTAGAACTATGACCTCTGGAACTATGACCTATGGAACTACGCCCTCTGGAACTATGACCTGTGGAACTACACCCTCTGGAACTATGATCTCTAGAACTATGCCCTGTAGAACTGTGACCTATGTAACTGTGACCTGTGGAACTACGCCCTCTGGAACTATGACTTGTGGAACTTTGACATGTGGAACTAAGCCCTCTGGAACTATGACCTGTGGAACTACACCCTCTAGAGGGCATAGTTACGGAGGTCGTAGTTCCAGAGGTCATACTTCTAGAGGTCATAGTTCCAAAGGGCATAGTTCCAGAGGTTCCAGAGGGCGTAGTTTCACAGGTCATAGTTCTAGAGTGCGTAGTTCCACAGGTCATATCTTCAGAGGGCGTAGTTCCACAGATCATATTTCCAGAGGGCATAGTTCCACAAGTCATAGTTCTAGAGGTCATAGTTCCAGAGGGCATAGTTCCACAAGTCACAGTTCCAGAGGTCAAAGTTCCAGAGGGCATAGTTCCAGAGGGTGTAGTTTCAGAGGTCATAGTTCCACAAGTCATAGTTCTACAGGGCATAGTTCTAGAGGTCATAGTTCCAGAGGGCGTAGTTCCACAAGTCATAGTTCTAGAGGTCATAGTTCTGGAGGGTGTAGTTCCATAGGTCAAAGTTCCACACGTCATAGTTGCAGAGGGCGTAGTTCTATAGGTCATAGTTCCATAGGTCATAGTTCTACATGGCATAGTTCTAGAGGTCATAGTTCCAGAGGGTCTAGTTCCAAAATTCACAGTTCCACAGGTCATAGTTCCGGAGGTCAAAGTTTCAGAGGGCGTAGTTCCACATGTCATAGTTCTAGAGGGCGTAGTTCCACTAGTCATAGTTCCATAGGTCACAGTTCCACAGGTCATAGTTCTATAGGGCGTAGTTCTAGAGGTCATAGTTCCAGAGCTCATAGTTCTGGAGGGCGTAGTTCCACAGGTCACAGTTCCACAAGTCATATTTTCAGAGGTCATATATCCAGAGGGCATAGTTCCACATGTCATAGTTCCAGAGGGAGTAGTTCCACAGGTCATAGTTCCATAGGTCACAGTTCCAGAGGGCGTAGTTCTAGATGTCTTAGTTCTAGAGGTCATAGTTCCAAAGGGCATAGTTCCATAGGTCATAGTTCCATAGGGCATAATTCCACAGGTCACAATTCCACAGGTCATAGTTCTATAGGGTGTAGTTCTATAGGTCATAGTTCCAGAGGTCATAGTTCTAGAGGGCGTAGTTCCACAAGTCACAATTCCACATGTCATAGTTCCATAGGGCATAGTTCCACAGGTGATAGTTCTAGAGGGCATAGTTCCACAGGTCATAGTTCCAGAGGGCGTAGTTCCACAGGTCATAGTTCCAGAGGGTGTAGTTCCACAGGTCATATTTCTACAGGGTGTAGTTCCAGAGGGCATAGTTCTAGAGGGTGTAGCTCCACAGGTCATAGTTATAGAGGGTGTAGTTCGAGAGGGCATAGTTCCACAGGTCATAGTTCTAGAGGGCATAGTTCCATAGGTCAAAGTTCCACGGGTCATAGTTCCATAGGGCGTAGTTCCAGAGGTCATAGTTCCACATGTCACAGTTCCACAGGTCATAGTTATACAGGGCGTAGTTCTAGAGGTCATAGTTCCAGAGGGAATAGTTCCACAAGTCACAGTTCCATAGGTCATAGTTCCAGAGGGTGTAGATCCACAGGTCATAGTTCTAGAGGGCGTAGTTCCATAGGTAATAGTTCCATAGGGCGTAGTTCTAGAGATCATAGTTCCATAGGACGTAGTTCCACAAGTCACAGTTCCACATGTCATAGTTCTAGAGGGTGTAGTTCCAGAGGGCGTAGTTCCACAGGTCATAGTTATAGAGGGTGTAGTTCTAGAGGTCATAGTTCCAGAGGTCATAGTTCCAGAGGGCGTAGTTCCCAAGGGTGTAGTTCCACAGGTCATATTTCTAGAGGGCGTATTTCCACAAGTCATAGTTCCAGAGGGCATAGTTCCATAGGTCATAGTTCTAGAGGGTGTAGTTCCAGAGGGCGTAGTTCCAGAGGGTGTAGTTCCACAGGTCATAGTTCTAGAGGGTGTAGTTCCACGGGTCATAGTTCCACAGGTCATAGTTCTATTGGCCGTAGTTCTAGAAATCATAGTTGCAGACTAGCCCCCTTTCTCTTTGACAACCATCGTATATAACCGTGGGTTATGACCAAGTGCCAATCATGTGATTGTGGGTGCGGACAAAGGTGGTTTGAGTCCAACTACTTTTCTCCCCGCAATTCACCACGAGCCACCATGTGTCCCTTTCTCAATACTATGGTTCCGATTGCGGTGCACCCTATAACGTTTAAAGTCTAAGCACTTACTATTCCCGCAATTCAACGTGACCTTTGATCTCACGATCTTGACGGTACTTGTGAACTGATGGCTTAAATATGCTCTTTTTTAAATCAACGGATGTGCGTTGCTTTGGGGCTTCGGCGTTCAGAGTTTTCAACTCTCAAACCTTTCTTTCTCTGCAGTGGCTATCTCCTAGAGTGGAATATTTGTTGACAGTTGTCCCTTGCAAACGGACAGTTCAGATGGACTTCGACTCTCTGGCCTTCTGGATTCCTTGCTTAATACCTTCTCTTTATTATGGAGTGATTTCTCTTGGAGTGGCAGATCGTTTTCCATGCGTCCTCTTCAAATCAACGGCCCTGGTCCTCTTCGGGACTTCAACACTTTTCAACCAAGACCAGATCAACAACCTTCAACTCCCTTCTCGATTAACGATCGAGATTCCACTTCGGGGCTTCGGTGCTTTCACCCTCTACTTTCCTTCGGAGTATTATGTACCTAGATTTCTAGATCTGGTACCATGCGTCCACCTCAAATCGATGTCTCTCGTCCGCTTCAGGACTTCGACCTTCGGAAATATCAAACCTAAAATTATCCTCGCTCTGTTTCTTTCAGAACATTCTATCAAGAGTTCGTGATCTGATGACATGTGTCCTCCTTCAGATCGATGGCTCTTAGCTACTTCAGTTGTTCGGGCTTCGACGATTTCAAACTCTTATCCTTCGTGTTCTAGCGGAGTGATTTCACCCGGAGTTCATGATCTGTTGCCATGTGCCCTTTGGACCTGATGGTCCAGATTCTCTTCGGGTCTTCGGCTTTGGGGGCTTCGGGAGTTTGTCTCACTCCTCACTTGGAAGACTCTGAAGTGATTTTCCCTAAAATCTATGATCTATTGACACGTGTCTCCTATCGGCCAATGGATAGGATCTACTTCGGCTCTTCGTCTCTTCGGAAGTTTCAAGCTTCTACACACTCCTTCCTTCCAAAGTGCATTCACCCGGAGACTCTGATCTATTGACGCGTGCCCCTCCTGGTAATCAACGGTTAGGAAATACTTCGGGTCTTCGGTGATTCCTCTCTCTCTCTCCTTGACCACAAGATCTCGCTCAGGAGTTGTGGATCTTGCACCAACTATCCTTCTTAACGATGGACGGTCCCAAATTACTTCGAGACTTCGGGAATTTGACCATTCAACCCTCATGTGCACATAAAGGTTAAAACTCATGCACTTTACCTTAGATCAGATGACTATCATCCCTTTGCGCTTAGATCTGATGGTTAGGACCTATTCCTTCTTAGTGCTTCTCCTCTGCTTCCCTAGACATTGATCTAATAGTACAGGCTTCTCTCCACAACCGATTTGATGGTTGTTGTTGCTCCTCCTCCTGAGTTTTTGACTTCTTCCGACTTGGATGTTCAAAAGCCTCATCCTTCATTCCTCCTGCGAGCCCGACTATCTTGGGTCTCGCCTTTTCTCTTGAGGATGATAACTCTTCCGATCTTTTCGATTCTATCAGACCGACGATACTAAAGGGCTCTGTTACTCCGTGGATTTCTTTAGGGGTTCACAACTGACCATCTCTCAACTGGTCAAGGTTTGATAGTTATGATCTGACCAATATTGAGAGGTTCGTCGATCGATGGTTCACAGTAATTGCGGGGAATCGACGTACATGCTCTTTATCAGAGAGCTCAACCTCTGCAATTTGGAAAGCACTCGTCAAACTTGGTTGAACCAGAGTTGTGGATCTTCTAGCCCGACATGGATCTTCTAGCGTGTCGAACTGTTTAATTCTTATCCATAGATATTGATAGTATCAACTTACCTTATATAAGGAATGTTGTATAGATGATAGAGGGGGATAATAGCGAATGTAACGAAGTATACTGTCAGAACCAGACGATACCTATCGTTTGTATGTATGAAGTAAAAGACTGTTGATCCAATTTACTAGTTGAATTAATGCAGAAGATCTTTTATGTCAATTCTTGAATGTGAGTGAAAATATTTAGTTTGTGACTTTCTTAAGAGGTTCCTTGTTGGTTCGGCAAGGGCCCACCGCCCCAACTAAGGCAAAACTCCTTGTATACGTTATGTGTGTTTGTGTGGATATTTTACAGCAGTGTGTGTGATTGATCTTTAATTTATTTTCGGAGTTTCAGCATTGAGTTAATCCTTTTTTGGATTGGTGTGAATAAGTAGGTGTTAGATTGAATAGACATTTCATTCTCAGATGTTGAAGATGGGTATTTAATTATTTGAAGCGTGGACTGATATCTTGAGTTTATGATTGTAGTATATTTAGTGTATCAAGGAATTATAAGACTTTATATCTCATCTTCATGCTATGTAATAAAGTCTCTCAATTATGCTAGATATTCCTTGTGCTGGTTTGATTGAATTACATGAAGCTCGAGTTGGTTTTGATTTCAAGAGTGATTGGAATTGATTGCTAGTTAATGTTTTGATTGCTATAGGAGACAAGCTTCTTAAGTTCATCCCTTTAATTCATGAGCCTGAAATGAACAAACTTGTTTCTTTAGAACAACATCTCTTTGATTGGCTGCTTGTTTAAGTTTCATTATCAGTTTTCTCTTCTAAGTTCAAAGATATTTGAAGTATTTATAAATATTAGAAACAAAGTTTTTATGTTATTAATTATTTCCTATATGCAACAGACTTAGGTAGGTTACCTGTTCTCGACATATATAGTGCAACAACTCTTTTGATTACGAATCCTGGATTGACATTTAAATGAGTGTAAGATATATATTGAACATATTTATACACCAACATTTTGGCATTGTTGTCGGGGAGTTGTAAACGGTAATAGGTAGCATTTTGAGTTTTTGATTGGTTTGATGAAGTATTGGATTGGATTTGAGGATAATCTGAGGGTGGAGAGAAGACGGTAAGACGAAAGGTAAGAACCTGCGCATCCACTTTGGTGGGGTTGCTCCAAAGTCAGGTTGTCCTCCTACCTTTAATTAGGAATCTATGTTTTTCATTCATTTCATTTAAATTTCTTTTATGAGTAGGTATAGGGATAATAAAGGTAGATTTATTGCTCCTAAAATCTCACAAAATCTAGAAAAGCGAACAAAAAAAAAAAAACCTTATACTAATTCATCGAAAATTCGTGCAGGAAAAATTCTCAGAGGAGAGAGCTCAAAGACAGCGATTGCAACAACAACAAAGGGCACTAAATCTGAAGCCACTGTTCAAATTGAATACATAAAACAACAAGAAAGAGAGGAAGCATTGGCGATCCCATCCAAAGGAGAAACTGGAAAAGAAGCAGAGGTAGTAATAGAAGAGGCTACATCTGTTTTTGGAAGGCCACACAAAACCTTGGAATAGCTAGAGATACCAAGTAACCCAGTGGTGGAACCATCACTCAGTGGAGAAAATTCACCACCTCCCTAGAGGTTGCTTGGAGACATGGCAAAAGAAGAGGGAAACATAGCTAATGAAACAGAGACATTTGGATTCCCTGTACTGGATATCGCTAAAGACGTTTCTATGAAGAAAATTCCATTATTTTCACTTCCTCATTTCCAAGGTATGTCGACAGAAGAGCCTAACTCATTTTTATTTGAATTTGACATACTACACAGATAATGCTCAAAAATTAAAACTTTTCCCAGTTACACTAAAATATTCAACACTAAGGTGGTTCATGAGATTAGGGGAACACACCATTTTGTCTTGGGATGGTATGAAGGATACCTTCCTCCAGAAATACCAAGATTACTGCAGACCTAGGGATGCTAGGAATGATATATTCAAAATGCAGCAATCTGAAGAAGAGAGCTTAGAAGACTACCTAGAAAGGTTCTTATACAATTACCAAAAAACTAAGCAGTTTTCCTTAGACACAGCTATAGTGAGTACTGTATTTCTAAAGGATGTGAGGGATGATTGCATTGAAGTGTTAAACCTCATGAGTTATGGGGACGTATACCAAAATCCATTTGCATACATAGCAGAGTATTGTAAAAGATACTCTTGCAGTTAAGCTAAAACAGGGAAACGTATAAGGGACCCTACCAACAGAATTGTTAAACCCACATCTGGAGGTGTCACTAGGATTGAACTCGAAAATCTATTAGAAAACTTTAAAATAGATATCCTAAACACCATCAGTTCCCAACTAGATACCATGAAAATTAAAATAAAACAAGAGGAAGAAAATGTTGCGTTAGCAATATTCTGTCATCAGTGTAGGAGGAAACACCCTAAAAAAGAATGCCCCCTTAATGTTGTTGAAATATTTGGTCTCTGTACAGAAGGCCATCCTACTAATGCATTCCCTTCTCTACCATGACTCAAGGCCATGTTCAAGGGAGGAGGAGAATCTGAGACATCCTACCCCCCTAGGAGACCATGGAGACAACAAAACCCCAACTTGTTTGCATACCCAATTACACAATACCACAAACAGCAGTGGGTACCCCCCATGTCTTATCCTCAGTGGTCGACACAAACCCAACCTTGGAAACAAGGCTGGAGAGGACCTATATATGGGAATGCTCCCTTCCAACCAACAAATTTTCCCACCTATCCACAATATCATCCAAATATTTCACAGCTGCTCCCAGGATTTAACCCCCCTGCTCTTCTTCTGCCTCCACAATTACAACAACAACTCGCACTACCCATGAATCCAAATATGCAACAACCAATGCAAGTTGCACCCATCCAAAACCCTCCTCGGCCTACCCCTATTCCTACACAACCTATCCCTAACCCAAATAACAGGCCGACACAACCTATACAAAACATTGATGTATAAACCTTCCCTACATATGTAATAACACCAGTTCCATTTAATGGAATTGAATTAAGATTAGGAAGGGTTGTAAACAAAACAAATCCCACTATGGTCATCCAAGAAGAACAAGTACATAATCACATAAATCAAGAAGAACAAATAGATGTCCAAAGAGAAGAACAAATAGATGTCCAAAGAGAAGAACAAATGACTAACCCATTGAATGAAGAAAGAAACACTCCAATGCAACAAGAAATTCCTTCTCCCAACTCCCTTCTAGCAGAAACACCTCATAAAATGAATCCTCCTTACCCAGAAAGGTTGCTCGTAAAGAAAACCGAGGAACCTATAGAACATAATATAGAGACTAAACTTTGGAACATATGTGTAAAGATCCCACTACCACAGGCCATTAAAGACATACCTATCTATGCTAAAATTGTAAGGGACCTTTGCATTAAAAATCCAGGGAGAAAGCAAAAGGAACCCCCTGTCATACGGGTGGTAGGGAAGTTATTTGAATTTATAACAGAAATGTCATCTAAGTATAGTGATCCAGGGAACCCAGTGGTAACCATAGAAATCAATGGTGTTTCCTTACCTAACAGAAACAGAGGTCACGAGCATAGTTTCTCTTCTCTGCGGCAAGCTCGTTAAAAAATGAAACAGAGGCCCTGAGCATAGTTCTTTTCCTATGTCAAGCTCGTTAAAAAATGAACTGCTCACCTCTCTTGAACCTTATTTTCATCCACCCTTCTCCTTTGTCTCATCTACTAGAGAATTTGGTGACAACATCAAATTCGGTGAATGAATTGAAGCTTGGAGGGCATGTCTCCAACCTTTGCTGATCATTCTGGAGTTAAGCCACTAGCTTTCATGCTGGGGGCATACCGAGCTTAATATTTTTTCTTTCTCGTGCTCGTAAATACATGAGAATACATCTGGGTAGAATTTTATCTCTTTTATGGACCTGTATGGATACACGAAAAAGGAACCCCCTGGAGTCTCCTTTAAGCTCTTTTCAGACTCTCTAAACATGAAAAGATTGCCAAGTGATCTTGCTTCCTTTCCCACTCGTTAAAAGGTTTGAAAGGGCGTCTTTCGAATGATAATTTATCTCTTTTTCGGCCTCGCGAGACTAACATTACAAAAAAGGACAACACTGGAGTCATCTTTAAGTTCTTTTCAGACTCTCTAAAGATGAAAAGATTGTCGAGCGACCTTGTTCTCTTCACGCTCGTTAAAGTATTTGAAGAAAACGTCTGTTGAGTGATAGTTTATCTCTTTTTCGGTCTCATCAGACTACTTTACGAAAAAGGAACTGAGAGAGTTCTCTTTTAAGTGTTTTTCCAGACTCTATAATCATGAAAAACCTTCGAGTTTACCTTCTCTGGACTCATTAAACATCATTCATTGAAGGGCCCATATGGGAGCGAACCCTTACTTTTTCCAGTTCGTTAAATAAAGGAAGAGGAACTTACTGAAGGTGAGTTATATCGAGCATGTGTTATCCTCCTCAAGCTCATTAAATTAAAAGGAGGCACTCATCTATCTAGATGGGGGAAAAAATTGAAAGAAGCAAGCCAAGCAGTTTTTGAGAACATTACCAAGTAACTCTTAGAGTCACCCTTGAACACGGCACTTTGTCTTTGTGCACATATTAATCCGATGAACCTCTGCACTAAACCAATCCTATGAGTTTTTCTTACTCCTTTGGGTCACCCAACGAAAGTCACAGTATCCATTGCATCATCGTGTTTTGGTCCATGTCATGTTTCTGTTGTTGTGCCTCAGTGTTCAAGGGAAGTATCCGCCTCGAGAGTCATCCATCACAAATATCTTGTCTCAATATTCGTGTCAGTCCATGTTCATTTGATCTACCAATTACATCTTTTTGTCTGTTTCGTGTCATTGATGGGGGATACATCAAGGCCCTCCTTTGACGAGTCTACTCCTGTTGACTTCAACACATTATCCAGGAACTAGATTTAGAAACCAATTAGTACTTTGGGACCTGCATGCCTCAATGGCAGGCCTCCTCACATCCAACAGTGGGTTTACATCATTAACCTCTGATTGGATGATTCCATGGATGTTCGACTTCAGCTCATCCATTCACATTCGTTGGAATGTACTAGAGTACCTTGGGAATCATTGACATCAATGGTGATCTCCCTCGCGCTTGTTAACGGTTTACATCATTGACCGGTAATCAAGTGGTTTCTGCCATGTTCGACATCAGTACATCTATTCACATGGTTAGATTCGTACTAGATCGGGATCGGTAAGAAGACCCTGTGTTGAGTGATCACTCTGATATGTACTTTGCCCAAGTTTCGACATAATTTCTCTTGAACAATGACACATATACTGTCACATAGATCCACTTTGTATTGGTCGTGGCTATGTCTTGTCATCTTGTAGATCCACTGTGTATTCTTCATGGCTACGATCAGTTCAGGTCATAAGAGTATAGATCCACATTGTATCCTCGGTGGATATACATTTTATCAATACCATTATGGATCTGCAGTGTATTTTATGGCGGCCATATCTTGCAAGTCTTGATCACCCAAGCATAGGTATGCTTGCCTTGGGTTTGAAACATGTCATAATATTTGTTGGATGTTTGTGTGTAGCTTCTGTTAGGTTCTCTGCATGTATACCCTTGCTTGAAAGTCTACAAAGCATTTCAATTATCAGTTCTCATCTTCTAACTTCATACTTTGGGGGGCAATTTGTTATACATCAAAATTACTCACTTCGATAGTGTCACAAGTGTCATCATTACAAGTGTCACATTTTGCTCACAAGTGTCGCAAGTGTCAAGCAAAGCATACTACCATGATGCCTATTTCATACTTATAACGACATCAAAAAGACACTTGATACACCTCAAACACTTGATTGGGAAGAAGAGGAATGGTTAACTAGAGTTATGTACCTCTTGCCATCTGAAAGAACCATTGAATTTGAGTTTTTAGAGGAGAGGGCTCCCCTATACCTCTCTCAGGAGTGCTCGCGGCCCCCCTAGAGACTGTTAGGGAGTGTTATAACACTTCCTCTGCCATTTTGAAGGAGCGCTACTGCTTTTGGGAGTGTTGGCGCCCCCCTAAACCTTGTTAGGGAGCATTATAGCGCTCTGACACTCCTTTTGAGGGAGCGCTACCTATTCTGGGCAGCAGTTGGTTTGTTGAGAAGAATGGGGGAAAGATATTTTCAATCTTAGAAGGCAGTTGGATTTGAATCCCTAGTCCAACCACGATCTTAGGGAAGATCTCTAACTCAAAGAGGAAAATCCTCAACTTACCCTAAAGATATCTCAAGTGGTTGAGCCTCTCTAAACCTCTATAAGCAGGCTTTCTCATGGTGAAAAGGGGATCTGGATGGAGAATCATACCAAACTTATGATCTCATAAGTGATATTTGGAGAAGGGATGAGAAGCGTGAAACCTATGATCTCATAGGAAACACACAGTGAAGTGGAGGCTAATCAGCAAAGCTATCGTCATTCCGATCGTGGAGCTTTTGAGCAAGGGTTAGGCAAGGAGAACTTGACGAAACTGCTACATTCCATCTATGGCTGTAAGTAACATTTTGTCCTCATTAATGTAATATGCTTGGATTGTTTCTTTCTAATTTGTGTTTGACATTACATGAATTTGTCTCTAAGTAGATAGGTCTGCTTCGAACTAATATCGATAGAATAGGAAGTGGTTGTACTTTGTTTGTCTACAGGGCTTATCGAGGAGCTTAAGATTGGAGTTTAACTCGAAGCGTGCAGGGACAAACACCGGTAAAAGGTACATCTTTCCTCCTTCCTCTTCATGCATTAGTTTGTGTAGACCTAAAAGGAAGTCAGTGACCATGATAAGCACTTTCTGTCTTAGAGTTAAGAGTCTAGCTCTTTTAGGAGATCTACCTATCCGCAGGAAGATTTTCCTTCAACAATCTAGGGGCAACAATAAATGTGATGTCAGTAAACACAATGAAAACACTGCAACTAGACCACCTAAGACCAACACAAACTTTGTTGGAACTTGCAGATAAATCAGTCATCACCCCAACAGGAAGTTTAGATGATATAACAGTGACATTGAACTCTTGGGAATACCCTGTGGATTTCTTAGTAATCCATCCCAAATCCCCCAAGCTAGGACACCCAGTGGTACTCGGCCAACCTTGGTTGGCCACTGTTGATGCATTCACCAGTTGTCGATTTGGAGAAATGAAAATTTTCAATGACACTCAAAGTCAGAAACTTATCCTTTTTCCACCCGCCCAACCAGCCACTCAAGTTCCTCTCTGGTTGGAGAATCCCTATGGGGAGGAGGACTGTACTCAGCCCTTGTTAACACTTGAACAAGTAAAAGGAGTACAAGAGCACTTTGAAGAACAAATCCTAAGTCTATTCTTGGTTTCTTCAGCATGCATTGACTATCCTCAATCTTTCCCTAACTACACACACATCTTTAGCCATGAATTTCAAGAAATTTGGCACCCTTCCACTTCTACAGTAGCCATTGTTTCACAAGTAGAGGAAGGGAAAGAATCAGTTGTTCAAGTTGTTGAAATCAGTCCTGGAAAGTCCTTATACATCAATGCTAGCCGAGAAACAGATCAACAACAAAAGTTGATACAAATGATTCAAGGGAAATCTGATGCGTTTGCATGGGATTACTCTGACATGAAAGAGATCCACCCAGACACTTGTATGCATCATATTTACACTAACGATCAGATCAAACTTGTCAGGCAGGCCCAAAGAAGAATGAACCCAGCCTTGAAAGATATAGTAAAAGAAGAACTCCAAAAACTCCTACAAGCCAATTTCATTTACCCTATATCAAATAGCAAGTGGGTCTCCCCATTAGTTATTGTACCAAAGAAAAATGGGAAATGGACGATTTGTGTGGACTTTCGATATTTGTGTGGACTTTCGAGAATTAAAAAAGGCCACCTATAGGGACTACTTCTCTTTGCCTTTCATAGATCAGGTCTTAGACACTTTGTCTGGGAAGAGGTATTTTTCTTTCCTGGATGGGTTTAGTGGTTACAATCAAATACAAATTTAACAAGAAGATCAGGATAAGACCACATTCACCTGTCCTTGGGGAACCTATGCACATAGGGTTCTCCCTTTTGGGTTATATAATTCCCCTGCTACCTTTCAAAGGGTTGCCTTGGCTATTTTCTCCGATTTAACCAACGATTGTGTGGATGTCTACATGGATGATTTCATGGTATATGGGGATGATTTCCAACAGACATTGGATAATTTGGAGAAGGTACTAGTTAGGTGTAAAGAGACCAACCTCTCACTTAGTCACGAAAAATCAAGAATGCTGCTCACTGAAGGAATTGTTCTAGGTCACCACATCTCCGATACAGGAATAAGAGTGGACCCTTCCAAGATCGACATTATTTCCCAAATCAAGATCCCTAGCTCACAAAAGGAAATCAGAAGTTTCTTAGGGCATGCTGGCTACTATAGGAGGTTTATTCAAAATTTTACAAACCTAGCTGCCCCCCTTTTCAAACTTCTAACAAAAGATGTTGAATTCTGTTGGGATGAGAAATGCCAAATCTCCTTTGAAATCTTAAAAACAAAACTTTCAAGTGCCCCTGCTTTGAGAGGTCCAAACTGATCTCTTCCTTTTCATATTTGCACAGATGCCTCAGATACCGCTTTGGGAGCTGTATTAGGACAAAGGGAAGGACAGATTCCTTATGCTATATACTTTGTTAGCAAGAAGCTCTCACCTGCTGAAGCAAACTATACCGTCACAGAAAAAGAATTTTTATCAGTAGTACATGCCATCAACAAGTTTAGACACTATATAATAGGATACAAAGTTTTTGAGCACACTGACCACTCAACTATCATATTTCTAATGAAAAAACTTGTTACAAATGATAGAGTGAATAGATGGTTGTTGTTACTACAATAATTCAATATCACTATCATAGATAGGCCTGGAAGAGACAACTTGGTTGTTGATTTCTTGTCTAGACTTATTCATACAGGTGACAGTACTCCAGTAGATGATGATTTTTCGGATGAAAATTTATTTGTCATTTCTACTTACACCCCTTGGTATGTAGACGTAGCCAACTATCTGGTAACCAGGAAGTTGCCTCAAAGTATGACATCCAGAGAAAAACCAAGAATTATTTAGCAAAGTGCCAACTATATGTGGCATGAGAATACCCTATACCGAACTGGACCTGATTTGGTAATCAGAAGATGTGTTCGGGAAGACAAAATGTAGGATATCTTCAGAGCCTACCATGATGGCCCATGTGGAGGCCATTTTGCTAAAAAAAGGACAACTTACAAGATTCTACAGTCTGGCTATTATTGGCCAACCATCTTCAAGGATGAAAATAAATACGTGGCCAGCTGCGATGATTGCCAAAGAATGGGAAAACCTACAACAGTCGACGAAATTCCACTCCAAGCCCAAGTAGTGATCGAACCCTTTGAAAAATGGGCCTTAGATTTTGTAGTACCTATCAATCCCATGTCCCATGGGAAGAAGTACATATTAGTTTGCACAAACTATGCAACAAAATGGGTAGAAGCCAAGGCTTTGTATTCAGCCAATGAACAATCTGTTGTAGACTTTCTCTTTGAGGAAATATTCACTCGTTTCGGGGTACCTCGGGAAATAGTCACTGACCAAGGGACACAATTCACCTCAAATTTGGTCAAGGCTCTTACTAAACAGTACAAGATCAAACACATAAAGTCTTCTCCCTATCACCCCCAAGCCAATGGCCAAGTGGAATCGACCAACAAAGTGATAGAGGCCATTCTCACTAAGACTGTTCAGCTGCATCACAAAGACTGGGCTGATAGGTTGCTTGAAGCCTTGTGGGCCTATAGGACATCTTGGAGAAATACAACAGGCCATACACCTTATGAGTTGGTGTATGGGAAACAGGTACTACTGCCCATAGAGTTTCAAGTAAAAACCTTTAGAACCTCCATGGAATTAGGGATGGACTTGAACGAAGCTAAAAATTAGAGGCTATTACAATTAAATGAGCTTGATGAGATAAGAGAGGATACTTTACAAAGAACCACCCTGATACAAGAGCAAAGGACCAAATGGCACGACAAGTACATTAAAAAGAAGTCCTTCCAGCTAGGTGATTGGGCCCTCCTATATGATAGAAGATTCAAAAATTTTAAAGGTAAATTGTTTAATAGATGGATGGGGCCCTATGAGGTTAATACAGTTTATGAAAATGGTTCATTAAGGATCAAGACCATTGATGAAAATCAGACTTCCCTTGTTGTAAATGGGCATCGACTGAAGGTTTATCACAAGCCTCTGTCAAAGGAGGATTTTATCAAAAATGTTCTTCATAGTTCCGAAATGAAATGGACAAGCAAGAGGGTTTCTCCTCCTGCTGACCTACCACAGTAAGTTTAATTGTATAAATTCATTTTCTGTACATAGGTGTGTCATTAGATGGATTTCTTCTTTATTTTTATGATATAAATAACAAAAGAAAAAAAAAAAAGAAAAAGGATTGGTTGTGTTCCCATGTAGATAAACAAATAAGGAGGACAACTACCAGATAGAGTCTTCTTTAAGTTTTTCAGACTCTTTAAGTGAAAACACCAGCGAGCTAGAACTAGCCCGGGCTCGATAAAAATCCGTGGGACAGTATAGAGAGTTTTCTTTAAGTTTTTTAGACTCTTTAAAAGTGAAAACACCGACGAGCAGGAACTGGCCCGGGCTAGATAAAAATCCACTGGACAGTATAGAGAGTTTCCTTTAAGTTTTTCAGACTCTGTAAAATTGAAAATACCGATGAGCATTAACTAATCTGGACTCGATAAAAATCCATAGAAAAGTAGTAGTTAGGATTATTATTGTTATTGTAATAAAATAGGAAATGCCAGCAGAAGTGTGATCACCTTGGTTCCAAAATAAAAGGGGTTATGTCATCTTAGTAATTGGTCATTACAGAATACCCTCCTATTACAGAGATCTCTTGCATCATTCCTCTACAAAATTCGGTAACTACATGGTTTTTCAGTTGAATTTGATCACAGAACACTAGCTATTCCTACAAATCACTGCCACCGGAATCTGTGTTAAAGATTTTTTTTAAGCACCAGAAAAAATGTTCATCTATGTGCTTATCTGGAACCAATGATCACCTCTATGTTCATCTGGTACCAAGGTCTACCCTTGCACAAAATCATCTTGTTGTGATTATCCAATACCGGATCCTATCCGGTATAAAAGAAGGGACCCTGCGCTATTCCGGTACTAATTACAAATTCTACACACAGGTGATCCGATATTCAGAAAAACTGGCACTCAGGTAATATGGTACTCATATGATCTCATACTAATTTCAACTCTTCACACAGGTGATCTAGTACTTAGACGATCCGGTACTGGTAAGAATGTGATGGGTAACTTTCATCATGTTTCCAAGTTGTTGTCCAATTATTAGTGCTAGGACATACAGATTCAACATTTTTTTCATGTTATTTAAAGGAATTAGACTAAATATGCATTTAGAACATCTGATTTCTCTCGGATCATGACATACCCCTGTTTTGTCACGAATCTTTGTAAAATCCTCGACCACACTTCCGTAAAGAGAAAATGTCCTATGAAATATCAAGAGTGCAAGGTCATGATGTCTTTTACTGGATCAAACTCATACTCCCTCTGTCTATCCGGTAAATAAACCCCATAAACTTATGATTCACTGTCATACTATATGAAATGACGCAAACCACGAATCACAGCATATCGAGTAATTATCCCAATTGATTTCATATACACGAGTCCCGATCATAACGACCACATCCTTCCGTGAATATCATCTGAAGCCAAGTTTCCCACGAATCCATAAACATTTAGTGGATCCGACCTGCCTCACCATATCATCATGATTATTGACATGATCGTTGTAATCTACACTTCCATTCATAAACGCTCCTCTGGATGGATCTGCCATCCAGATGATCGTTATTCATCGTTGTTGTCAAACCATCTACAAACATCCTGTGCCTTTGTATCCCTTGCATATTTTTCCCATCTGATACTCTATCATAGCCTACTTCTATCCAGTACTCAACCCTCGACCCTTTGTCCATGCTTCATCCACCCAAGAAAATTGTTTAAGCTAGCATGGGGGTCGACAGGCATGAGCCCATATTTCAAATATACAGAGAAACAACAGAATATCAGGCTTGCAATAAAAAATATGAACATGCAGGGTGGGTGCCATTCTTGGAGAAGTTTAAAGGTCATCATGAGGGAATTTCTCTCGTCTTTGCGCAGACATATGATGGAGAAAATGTACATTTTGGGGACACGAAGTTAACAATTACAGAAGCCACTATAGCAGAAGCTATGGGTCTTCCAATGGTTGGAGAAAAATAATTCAAGAGAGTGTTTGTTGAGAAAAAGATCTGTCAAAAATTCCTCAAATCAGAACATCAAGACCTTGATTGGACCAAGGGCGTCCCTCAAAGCTACATAAAAGAGGAATATTGGACGATGCTCATAAGTCTGCATAAATTCCTCACCTACGAGGGAAGGTATGCAATGACCTTCATTTATCATTTAAAGATTTTATCACATTTCGAGGGAGGACCACAAATTAATTTTTCCCACTTTCTATGGATGAGTTTAAAGAAAATGGTGAGAGGGGTGAGGTTAGTTTCCAAGAAACCTGAAACTAGCCTTCATCATCATGGTTTAATCAAACTTTTGGATGTTCATGCTTTAAAAACACAAGGTGGTAGTTGGAAGCAATTACTCCAGCAGAGTTTCGTTCAAGAAAAATCCAAATCTATTGAGACACAGAAGGCAGTGACACACAGTGAGGGTTCAAGAAGAAATGCAAAGAAATACAAAAAGGTGACATTAGGAGGTCAATAGGGCACTGTTATGCCCAGCTCATCTCAGCCCATCGAGAAATGACAAAAAATTCTGTCGTAAGGGAACCTACTATATCGAGGAAGAAGACAGCCACCCAATCCTAAAAAGTAAGTCCTACCTCGGTTCAAAAGAGTAAAATATGAAAAGAAGACTCAGAGCTAGGAGGTCGATCAGACAACGTTCCTGAAACAATCATGGAGATGTCATTAGAACCAGCCAACCAAATAGAGAATACCCCTGACCTCAACTTACAAAGCAAGAAAAAGTCTGTACAAGCTAAAGCATCTAGCTCAGTCCTGCGCCGTAAAGACCAACTATCACAGAGTAAGAAACAAAAGAAGGAGGAGATAGATCAACAAGAGATTTTACATGAGGCAATTGTAAAACCCTCGCCGAAACCCCCTAAAGAATTGAAAAGTATTCCTGAAGCTACTCGGCCTTTCCAAAAATCGGTTGGTGAATTGAAGGAAAACGCTAAGGTGACAAGAAAAAATAAAAAGAAACTAGAAGGGAAGGAGGCACAAGTTCCAGAGCCTATGCCTCAATCTTCCAGGATAGAAATACAGATTGGGCAGCAGAAGCAAACCCCTGAATTCACAACTCAAGGCTGCAAGATAAAAGTCAAGTCGACACTGGAAGAACAGGTGTCTAGGCCTACCCCTGTTAGCAAATCTAATAAAAGGAAATTGTTTGAAGAAAATCCTACCCCTGTCAGCAAGTCTAAGAAAGTCTTTCTGCCCATACAAAGGACCACCAGAAGTATGGCCAAGCAGGCGACAAATCCAAACCTACCTTCTCCTCAAGGAGAGTCCATGGATATTTCAAGTTCTCTAGAAAAAGGAAGTGGTTGTGGATCCACCACTAGTGAAACAGAAGGGTTGGTAACAATAAGTGAGATGAAAGGGTTGGTAACAAAGACTTTGAGGGATTTGAGGAAAGAAAAAGAATCTCGAGAGGTGGTAACTCAGGACGCACTCACACTTAGCCCAAACAAGTCCCTGAGCAGACGAAAAATGATAATAAATACTTTGAGGAGTTTGAGGAAAGAAAAAGAAGCTCGAGAAATGGTAGCTAAGGAAACACTCACACCTAGCCCAAACAAGTCCCTGAACAAACAAAAATTGTTAACAAAGATCGAGAGATTGAAGCAAGAAGTTGAAGAATAAAAAATATTGGACAGGCATATCAAGGCAGATAATGCAGAATTGAAGGAACAACATGCAGATGTCTCTGCCAAACTTAACAAGGTCTTATGATTGATCAATTACACTAGGGTGATCAAGAAGGAATTGAAGAGTGAAACTTCCGGTTTTAACATCTTGTAATCAGAGGAATAACAGAGAAGGGTCCAGTTGTGCAGAAAGTTTTTGGGTATCAGTTTTTGATAACATTGCATGAGGACATGCAACACCTTCAGCATGGGGGAAATGTTGAGTCCCTATTTTGACATAGATAATGCCCTATGTTACCCTGTATCTAAGCCCTTGTTTCCTATGATATAAGCCTATACTGGACTATTCCCTCCAAAAACACATACCTAATAGTTTTGTTCATGTTCAGAAGAGGTAATTGATGATTTAAAGAATGTTTGTTTAACTTTCTTAAATTAATTCGATTAAAGTGTTTTATTTTGTATAGTCCTAATGGTTTGATTCATGAGCAGTCTATCTAGCACTACCAAACACCATGCAATCCAATACCAAATCCATCCCGGTACCCAAGGCAATTTTGATCCAGTACCAAATCCATTCTGGTACCAAGTCGTGTGTTGTTCCGGTACCACGTACTCTGCATCCATTTCGGTACCAGACTCACGACTGTGTGAAATCCAGTACCAAAACCTTTGTTTCCAGAGTGTGCCAATTGGACCAGAATGATGGTGAATATATTGAGAAGACAGTTGAATAGAAGCACCCAAATCAGTTTTCAAGTTGCAAGAGACTCCATCGCTCATCCACTTTGTGTCATGAGGATGGAGCCGATTCCTAAAAATTTGATGTGAATCTTAAATTGTAAAATTTCTCAAACTGTTTAATGCTTATCCATAGATATTGATAGTATCAACTTACCTTATATAAGGAATGTTGTATACATGATAGAGGGGGATAATAGCGGATTTAACGAAGTATACTGTCAGAACCAGACGATACCTATCGTTTGTATGTATGAAGTAAAAGACTGTTGATCCAATTTACCAGTTGAATTAATGCAGAAGATCTTTTATGTCAATTCTTGAATGTGAGTGAAAATATTTAGTCTGTTACTTTATTAAGAGGTTCCTTGTTGGTTCGGCAAGGGTCCACCGCCCCAACTAAGGTAAACCTCCTTGTATATGTTCTATGTGTTTGTGTGGATATTTTACAACAATGTGTGTGTGATTGATCTTTAATTTATTTTCAGAGTTTCAACATTGAGTTAATCATTTTTTGGATTGGTGTGTGTTGTGCTACTTATATGTTTAGTATAATGCACTCATTAATTATCAATCCGGGATTTGTAATCAATAGAGTTACAAGACACCGATAAGAAAGGTAATTTCTAATGTCACGAGTATAGAATTAAACTAGATTATGCATGCTAGAAACAAATCAAAATAACAAACTGCAATGCACTTTGGTTGTCTTTCACAGAGAGGCTATCTACTCCATTATGGCATATGCAAGTATGAGATGGATTTGGTTTGACAGATCAACTCTGCTATCTGACCCAAAAAACTAACTATGCAATCCACACTTTTGAAAGGAAATCACACATCAATCATCAAAGCATAGCATGGGTAGTTCAATAGTCAATATGTTGGTTCTGTTGTGGTTCAAAATGAAATTCACTAGTTCTTATCCAAATAGTTTTGACTATTGCTGCCAACATCTATGATCACTCAAGAAAATCAAATTCATGAGAACAGAAACATGGCATATGCAAAAACAGAGCAATTAAATATCTCTATGCAATTATATAATGGAAATCCTAGTCTAAGCTGTACTGCTATCATCTAACAGAGTTAAAGCTTTAGCTAATTTAATGTTTATACTACTGAAAACAAATGTTAATGCTAATCTACGAAGAGGATGACCTTTGTTGGGAAGTGGGCCCTTGTCGCTTCAACAGGTCAGCTATTGAAGTCTATAGGAGGCTTGTCTTCAACACACACATTACTCTCACTCACATTTCAAAACATAAAATCAAACTTTCGTTAACAACTCAACTCATACTCAATCATAGATAATCATAATATGGAGATAAATGACATTCTATTAATATTCACTCAGAATATGTTATGTACTATCATACGGTGCTTTACATATTGGTAATATGCTAACTCTCCTACACTTCCACCATCCTTGCCACAGCTATTTAATAGTCTTAATCGTAAAACACAAGGAAGCAAAGTGATTTGCAAATCAATCAGTTGTTAAATTCAATCATTTGGTTACATCTTTAGCTTCATCCTCATGACACAAAGTGCATGAGGATGAGGAAAACAACAAAATATTCGTATCATAGCCTTGCTAAAGCAAATAGACATCCACCAATTGGGTTAAGCGAGATCTGGAACTTAACTTAGTGCATTAGACTCTTCCATATTAGTACCGGATCATAACAGGTAGATGGTACCGGATCATGGCAGTGCGTGGCCATTGGTACCGGATCATGACAGTGTGTGGTTGTTGGTACCTGATCACAACAGATGAGATTTTATTACCATATGCGTTTAGTACCGGATTCAGACAGCAGCAGTCTTGGTGCACTGGTACCGAATAACTGAGCTGGTACAGGAACACTAGATATCTAGAGGTCAAAGATTTATATATGACAAATTGAAGCATTAGTACATGAAATATTTAATTCCCTAACTCAATAAACCACAAAATGCATGAATTAAGCATACTTTACCTTATGACCTTATCATTGGCTAATGGTAGCATTCTTGTCATTCACCCAAGCTTAGGTAGGCCAAAAAAGTATAGATAAGGAGTATAATAGGGTAATGGGGATGTCAATTTCGGGTCTCAACATTCCCCCATGCCAAAATCATTGCATGTCCTCATGCAACTGAAAACAAACCCAATTGTTTTTTCAAAACTTGAGACTGTGTTCTTTACTTTGGTGGATCAATGATGTTGATGGTTGAAGCCTCTTCTTTCAACTCCCTTTTGATGACCCTAACGTATTGTATGAGTCGTAATACCTTCTTGATCTTGTTAGAAGTCTCTTCATGGTCATCTTGAATTTGTTGCTTGGTTGCTTTCAACTGCTCATTTTCCTTTTTGATATACCTATCCAAGAGTTGGTATTCCTTCACTTCCTATTGGAGTTCTTGATTTTGTTTTTGCAATTCCCCAATCTTTTTCTTCATTTGTTCTTTTGTTAAGGCCTTTGTTGTTTCCATCGTTGCTGGCTGGATGCATGCTCTTTCCTCGACTTCCTCCCTCATCCCACATAAAGTAATAGTGGCTTGCTCTGAGGTCAAACTAGATATGTCATCTTGGATTGATAAATCCTCAGAAGGGGAGGTAAGATCGATTGGATCTTCCTGTGTATGAGGACTGACTATTGTTTTTTCCTTCTTTGCCATGCTCCTCGTGGTTCTTTTACAAGGAGGTACCAGATCAGGGATGCTCACAGGCTTCCTTTTCTTCTTTTCTAATTGTGAAATAGTGACAGGGGGTTGTGCCACAGACTATTTACTTTTAGTTTCTGAGCTATGCTTCCCTTTCTTCATCATTTTTGTCTAATGGCCCTCTTTCTCAACTGCCACCGTTGAAGTCTCCTCTACTAATTTGTTTTTACCTTTTGATTCAGAGATTTTAAAAGTCTTGTTGACTGTGGAAGTGGACCCTGCTTTTTCATGTTGGCTCACTGCCCTAGATGATGGTGGAGTTGTCTTATCCTTCTTGCTCTTTTTCTCTTGAGGTTCCTTACTTTTCTTTGGAGCATGCTGGATTTCCTCCACAGGTTTGTTTTCTATGGGAAGGTGTTGAGTGATAAGGGTTTTCCAACTAATCCTCTGTTTCCTAAGTTCATGTAAAACTAGCATTTTAATGAGACCTTGATGGTAAATGCTAGTCTTCTCTGTTTTGGAGATGGATTTAACACCTCTTACCATTTTGTTCAAACTCATCCATAGAAAATATGAGAAATCAATTTCAGGGCCTCCTTCAAAATGTAATAGAAGCTTAAGATGATATATGAAGGTCACAACATACTTGCCTTCACAGGTGACAAATTGTTGAATACTAGTAATCATTGGATGATATTCTTCCTTGATGTAGTTCCTAGGGATCCCCTTCTTCCAGTCAGGGTGTTGATGGTCTTCTTTCAAGAATTGTTGGCACATTTCTTTATTGATTCCTACACCTTTGAAGTATTTGGCTCCTCTGCTAGGTAGTCCTGTGACTTCCCTTAAGGTTGCTTCATTGATTGTCAGTTGTAGATTGCCTATATGTGCAATATCTCCATCATAACCTTGTATAAATTCCTGAGATATCTTCTCGTGCCAGCCTGTAAATTTTTCCAGAAATGGTATCCATCCCAATCTAGCATATTTTTCTTGACATAATTGGAACTCCTTGGTTTCCCTATAAATTTGGAAGACCGGTTCGTGTCTACTAACGACCATCGTTATAAGTTGTGAGAAAAGGATCGGGCTGTAGCACAAGGGTTTAGTTAATTGATGAAGGGTTTGGTACTGGAAAAGGAGTAGGCTCGAGATTGGAGAAAGCTCACGATAAGGGGAATATGGTGATGGTGTTGATAATGCGAATGGTAAGTTTAAGTAAGGATGTCGTAAGGAAAAATTAAAACCAGATGAGGCTTATCTGGATGGCTTCACCACCAGATAAGCCATTTCATTTCTACCCATTACTGTAATGATGAGGACAAGACGTTGGGTGTTCAAGGCATCATTTGGGATAGGTGATTGGACGTTCGAGTGGTGAATTTGATGTTAGGTCATGGTTCATGATATTACATAGGTTCGTGAATTGTTTAAGGACAAAATATATTTGTGGCTTATCATTACTGGACGTGCTTCATATTTTGATGTGATGTTACCCTTAACCATGTTCGAGCGCTATGAGAGGATTGATTAGGTTTAGGCATATGGGTATGAGGGATAGGTGCATGGTTTTAATACTAAGGTCATAATATCTAGTATATATTTTCATACTTATTGTAGTTTTAGGAGCATAGGAAAATAAATACCATGTTACATTTGCTTTTACCTTTGTATGATCAATTCTCATAGCATGTGTGACTGCTTGTAAATTGTCGGAATTCATCCGTTTAGGCTGAAGCTTCTTGAAAACTTGGTATGGGAATGTCCTGTACTTCTTTTATTCCGTGCTTATCTTCTTTTGTATTTGGTTCTGCAGGGTGATCATGTAAGTCTGGAAAAGAGTTCTGAAGGGGCTCTTTGACCTTCCCCCATGCCAAAGATGTTGTATATCTGTAGGCAAGAAGATTTTCTACACTCCCATACAAGAATGGATGTTTCATGCTCAAATGAACATTGTAAGCATGAATGAGGAAGCATGTGAACTTAATCCATTTGTGAATCAACTTATCAAACCTCCTTAAAACATGGAGTTTCTCCTGCTCAATTACAAATGCTATGGTGTTAGGTAGAAAGCACTCCACTTCTCTTAACCAATGGAATAAATGCATTTTCTCCATCTTCCCCTAAATACTTACAAAAGAATGTTGACATAGAGTTGGCAAGAGAAAAAAACCTCTTTGCAAGAAAGTATTATACAAAATCCCAAACATAGAGTATTAAAAGGAGTTTATTAGTGCAAAGAAAAGGGAATATTCCAAAGAGGATCCATAAGGTATGATGACACTTAGGGAGTGGACAATGTTAGTATTGGATTTAAGGATCATGCTCTCACATCAAGATATAGACTTTCTCCATAAAATCAACTTTTATATATTAACAAAGTTAAACTAATATACATAATGCTTTGTAAACCACCTCTATCGATTTGAACCCAAACCTAAACAAAGAGATGAAAAAGACATTGCCAATTCCTATTAAGTCTTAAAGGTTATTAATAATAATAAAAAGGAATATGCCAAAGAGGATCCATAAGGTATGATGACACTTTAAGGAGTGACAATGTTAGTATTAGAGTGACAATGTTAGTATTGGATTAAAGGATGATGCTCTCACATCAAGAGATAGACTTGATCTTTAAAATCAACTTTTATATATTAGCAAAGTTAAACTATATACATAAGGCTTTGTAAATCACCTCTATCAATTTGAACCCAAACCTAAACAAAGAGATGAAAGGGACTTTTCCAATTCCTGTTGATTCTTTTCATAAATGGTGGATGGGCCATGATTTATTATTACATGTGATTATATAACCAAATTGGTTGTCAGTAAACATGAATGGGAATCATACCTTGTGTCTCACGGTAATAAAATATTTCCCAATATTGATGACCATATAGACTGCCTGGAACTTTAATTAACAAACTCATGGCCAACTCACCGTTGCAAATGTTTAATCGACTCATATTAAAACCAAAAAACCAGATTGTCATGTAGTTGTTGTCTTTTTTGAAGTCTCATTCTTACTTTTAAGACAATGAGACATAGCAAAATCTTTCCATACAACTTTATCTTCTCCTAAATTTGCTCGACATTTTATTTTCATAGAAATACGTGGTTGAATGTCGCGTAGAGTCCCTCGAGGCCAAGTTACAATTTAATTATTTGAAATGTTTACCTAACACGTTATGGAGAAACGAACGAGACAAGTTGAGCCTTGTCTCAGCTGAGATCATTCACAGAAAAATAATAAAATCCCAACACTTTCGTCGAAAGGCACTCTTCATTCATTCGTAACATCGACGAATGAATTGATAGGAGAGGAGAGGAGGTTGTGAGAAAGAGCGTCATAACAGGCTATCAGTTGTTTTGAATTGAAAAATACCTCAATATGCGTTACTTACATATTGAATAAGATATCATTTTACTAAATCTATTGTATATATAGTTGCAACTTGCAAGGCAGATGATCAATAAGTACCACATTCTATTAAATATGATGTAATTAAATATGTTGATAATTACGATCGGATCTTGAGAAAATGCGTCCAAAAAAACATGTCACTGTTGTGAGATATCATGGTGAGACAACAAGCGCGTTGCACAAAGGGCGTGTAAGGAGATTAAAAAGTGAAGATATATCCTTACTTCAATAAACTAAAATGAGAAATAATAAAATACAAAATTTCTTGGTTTCGCTCTCTTCCATTTATATGAGATTCTCAGGTTTTGAGAAACCCAATATCCTTTGGGCATACTCAGATCCCACAAACAAAAACCTTTGGACATGGGCTTCAAAACATGGCTGTAAAATTATGTTTTTAAATTGATCTTTGACTCATCTGGAATTCTCAGGCATTTGATTTGAATTTTGTTTCTCGGATGTATTCACTTTCTTCGCTTGCCTGGTGGATCTTGCCATTGCGTTCCTGTGAGTCATCGAGGGATGATTGTGGTCAGATGTATAAGTGATCACCAACATGTTCGGATCCGTTTGGCTCCTTTATACCTTTTTCCTCATTGAACAAACTTTGGAGCTACTGCATCTGTAGTACCCATGTTAAACAACAAATTAAACTACGATGAGACTTTCCACCAAAATATTGTCAAACCTGCACAACCTATGACTATGAGTACTAATAATAGGTTGTTTCCATGGATTTAAGCTTCCAAAAGATGAACAGGATATTTTTTTGGTTATAAAAGTAGTTTTATGATGTAACAACATAGGCCTATAAAACAAGAGAAGAGGACGGTCAAGCAAAAAAAATATACATCTAACAACCACTAGATTACTACCTAAAGGGTTTAATATTCAATGGAACATCATCATAACATGAGGATTACATTTTTAAGGATATTTTATAATGGTAAAAGTCATACCAAGATGTCATAACATGGGCTATCAGACTATATACTCATAACATAGGTTTATCCTACTTCAAAAAATATAAACAAACATCTTATAAGAAAATAACCATTATATTAGTAAAACACCACTGCCTGGTTGTTACTAAAATTTCACCTAAACATTATTCTTTAAAATTATGCAACAATATTTATCAATACACCCCGTTTGCGACAAAATTTATCACTAAACATCGTGATACAATACTTATCAATACAACCCGTCATAGATTGATAGAAATCTGTAGCAAATTTGACAATATTTGATCTGACAAAATTTGCTTACTATTACACAAAGTCTCCAACGATAATGGAGTCCCCGCACCATCCATTCACAAGCATGCTGCTAAAAAATAGAAAGTTCATCACAGATTCATGGGGTTGAGAGCTTCATGAATGGAAAATAATCATGGATAATGAGCAAAAGAAGAGAATTAAAAAAAACAAGAACAAAGGAGTTCTATCACATTCCATTAACATAACCAAATAGAGAATCACAGGAAGGAATTATGACTACACCATTGCAAGCTGAGAGGATTTTTCTTCAGTTCATAATCTTTGAAATAAATTGAAATATTTTAACAACTGTACCTGGGACACAGAGAGCCTTTGATTGGCTTTTGACCATATTTAAGCCATGCCCACAAATCTGAAGGAAGGCCTTCGCTGCTGGGTCTGTGGCTCCCTCCTGCTAGATTCCTTCTAGTGTCCTTCCTCTACGCTTACATTTTCAATCGACCTGACATCGATTCCCAGCACCGAAGGAGGCTGACAATTGTAGGGATTATTATTCAAATTCAAATTTCAAGCCTGCTTGGTAATTCGAATTCAAAATTGAAGCCCTCTTTTTACCAAATTCAAATTTGTATGCATGGATGGTTAACTATGGCATGCATTACCTCAGACGATTGTCACATTGGTTGTTGGGATTGCTCACTTTTCAAGGAATGGCAGAGGTGACACACGGTAATGACGGTTGGTTGTTGGGATTGCTCACTTTTCAAGGAATGGCAGAGGTGACACACGGTAATGACGGTTTGGGTCACGACGTTTGGATGAGTGGAGGTGTCGGATTATTGATGTTGTCGAATGAACAATCTACCCGTCAGAATCAAGAATTTGTGGGAGTCAGAAAATGTTCAAAACGTTTGGGTTTTAGATTACGCCGATACTTTTTATTAAATTGAGAATGAACTTTACATGTACCTCACTTTCAGTGTTCCACAAAGTTCCCAAGATTAGGATCAGGATTCCCGGATACCGGACATGTAATCCTGATCTACCGGTTCTAAGACTCTTAGATTCTTTATTGGAATCCACGAAGGTAGGGAAGAGTCTGAATTATTTATTTGAATCCACAAAGGTAGGGAGGAGTCTGAATATATCTCACAACGAAGACATAAAATATCTGGGTGTATCGCCACCTTGAATAAACTTTCCAAACGATCACATGGAGCTCTCAGTAGCTGCAACCCGTTGCTATCAACGATACGATTGCTAAACTTCACAGTACTTTGGAATGATTCGCCGAATCTTTATTGAACCATGATAAATCCTCGCACCTAAATTGTTATAGGAAAGTGGTTAGAAACAAGATCGACATCTTTGCCAAGTTAAATAAATCACACCCTGAAATACACAATTCTATAAGAATAAATTTTGAGAACACAACATGATGTCCAGAGCTTCAAACACCTACCGTGGATTGAGTGGGAACATTATAAAAAAGGTTGTCAATTGGGCGCCAAAGATGACATGGACATCTAGGAGGTTCTTTCTCCGCCAAATCTCTGCCCATGTCTCAGAGGTGATCATGCATTCTTATATGGTTTTTTGGTCGAGTGTTACAAGAAACTTGGTCTCTAGAGTCCCAAAACCTAGCGATCCTTTCCAGCCAGATCCGTCCCATAGTCTTATGGTTTTATCCCTCTTTATTCCTATAAAGAAGCAGGCAATATCTAAGAGTATTTCTTTTTCTTGTTTATCAAGACTGTCCTAGCTAATCTTGCGTCTATTTTGTATTACCGTGGGAAGCACTTCAGGGGGAGGTTTGGGAAATCTCGTTTTGTCTGTGAAATAGTCATAAGCCATGTAGTTTCTCCTCACCCATCTCAGCTGCCTCTTTTGTTCTGCACTCAATCCTTTGCTGCCTAAATCCTCCCACCACTCTGAAGAAGGAGAGGATGGAAAAAAGAAGAGGATTGAGAATCTCCCTGGCACCTGTGACCTTCAATAGCGAAGCTTTCGAAAGTGGCTATGAAAGGGGACTGATTCCAGTTTATCTTTGACCTTCCTCCATCGGTCGCCCAGTTTTCACCATTCCAAAGACTCTCAATAACTTGCATAGGCTTCGTTGACGGGTAAGGGATTCCCAGAGTCTTCTCAGAGTTTTTAAAGACTTTCACAATTACTCCAGCCACCATGAACCTGCATGCCAAAAAAACAAGGTTACACGAGGATTAATAAATAATAACCTGGCGACGACAATATAGGTCAACAAATCTGAGTTTTATATGGAGGCGGCCAAAAAGATGGAGCATAAAGGATATGGCGGTGGTTCCAAAGAAGAGAATAGGTGTGGAAGTCTGCAGTGGGATCGAACCAAAGCCTGATTCAACTCTCTCAGTTACCAACCTCGTTGATGAAGAAGTTAGTGTGGAGATAATGAGGTTTTTCGCATTTGTTTCCTAGAAACTCAAAGTCCACCTCGTCGTGCCTAGAAGTTTGTTGGGTAGAAAGCTGTAAATATTTAAAGGTCACAAGGGAAAATAAATTAATTATTGTTGATACAAATAATCAATCATAAGAAATAACAGAAGCATAATGATCAAAATAAGTTTACTGACATAGAAGGCAGTGACTGTCCCGGATGAATCACCTGGTATTAATTTGATTCGTGTACTGAAATATCCAGACAAGTATCTGTTCCCGGAAGCAAAGCCTGAGCCTGCAAGGCTAATGTTATCAGCTTATGAATGAGTTAACATTATAAGTAACAACTAATTACAGGAGAGCTTCAGGTAATTTGACATGTGTATGATAGAATACCGGAAGATTGCTCCATATGGAGCTCCACCGAGCGACGGTTGTCCAGAAATTTCACAAGTTGGTTACCCCATGTGATATCGTAATTCTGGTCGAAATCATCGCTTGTGGCTGTGCGGTTCTGGTCCTTGATCAGAGGCCAGGAGGAAGATCTTGCAGCAGAAAACGAAGATACTAGAAAAATGGCCATTACTATAACTATTCGAATTCCCATGGAGGCAGAGAGACAGTGGTTAGAGCCACGCTTTGAAATACCTGAGCAAGATACCAATGGCCGATTCAAATTTCAACCAGCCTTTGGAGCCCGCCTCTGGAGCCCGCCTCTGGAGCCCACCTCTTTACAAGTTCAAATTTTTCAACGGATATGCATGGATCCATTCCATGGCGCAACGAATATGCATGGATCCATTCCATGGCGCATGGCATGGTAGTTGGATGGCTAACTATGCCATGCATTACAACGCTGGACGACAGAGGTTTGTGTCACGGTAACAGCGTTTGGGCGAGTGGAGTCGGTAGCCCGCCGGAGCTCTGACATGATCAACTATGGAAGTCTGGACACGGAAAACGACTGCGGGCAAAGGTTCAAAATGTTTGGGTTTTAGCTTATGTCATCATTCTTTCCAATCACTTTAAATCTTAAATTTTGTTATTACAAAATAAAATGACAAATTTTAATTATTACAAATTTAATTATAAATTTGAATGATATAATTCACTAAAATTACTAATTTGAACAAGTACATTGTCTGAATACCATTAATTCAGAATTGGTGAATAAAAAACCTAAATTTAAACATTGTCTGAATACCATTAATTCAGAATTGGTGAATAAAAAAACCTACATTAACTAATTATGGATAGAGGGTTTGAACAAGTAAATTGTGTGAATACTATTAATTCACAATTGGTGATTTCAAAAAAACAAAATTTGAGTGACATAATTCACTTATTACAAATAGAGATTTTGAACAAGTACATTCTCTTAATACTATTAATTCAAAATTGGTGAATAAGAAAAACTTTTTTTTAAGTGTTTGATATGAATTGACCATGTAGTACCATATTTTGAATATAGTTTTTTGAACTCATTTTGTTTAAACATATCAGCTATATTGTTATATGCATGCATTTGCATCAGGTTCGTTATGCATGTATTTGTTGTTAAATGTTCGTTATGCATGTATTTGTTATTAAATGTTCGTGTTGTAATGCTTGCAAGGAAGGCACATCATAATTTGTGTAAATGTACAATTACCTTTAACGCATTAATTTGTTATTACATTGTAGTATAGGGGTATTTGTTCAGAGCTATATTGAAGTACATAGAACTCCTTTGGATTGCCAAACTCTTATTGGTATTTTCAAGACAATTTCATAACCAATGTATGAAAAATACATTTTCTTGTAGGTATTTATGCTCATAAGCTAAAATCAATCTTGGCATGCCTTGTGTAAATTTCTTTGTGACACCCATCGAGAGTGCGTGCTCCTTTGGTAGAGTTGGCGGAAAGTTGGTTAAGAGAGCAAAAGAGAGAAAAAGTAACATGCAATCGATTGGGTAGACAAAGTCATATAGACATAGGTAAAAGCATCTTGGGTGCATGATGGTGACCTGCAAACTGAAGGGAGCACGTGCCTCATTTTCCTTGCGACGGATGATGGGGGCTTGGGTTGTGTTTGGGCAATGATGAGGCGACTTGGGCAAGCGCCCATGGAGTGGAGCCGTCTGGAAGCATGGGTGCATTGGAGAGGTTGGATTATCCCATAAGAACATCCACGAAGATTCACGTTGACCAGTTTAAGGAAACACACAAGGCAAAGGCGCACCCAAGAGATTGGAGCATGTTGACATGAGTAGCACGCCCAAGGATGGTGCGCACCAGTCCAAAGGATGTGAAGGTTCAATGAGCACACAAGTTCGATAAACGCACCCATCTGCAATGGGCGCATCGGTCCATTTGGGTGTGCGTCGGTTTGTGAAGGGACGCAACACCTAAAGGACATGAAGATTCATCAAGGACTCGGTTGGAGTCCATATAAATAACACAAGGAGACGAGCTGAAAAATCAAGAAGTTAAGCGAGTAAGGAAGAGTTGTGAAAACATGGAAGACAAATAACCAAAAGTGGCATAGAAAAGAGAATTTTGGTGAAGTCTTATCGCAGGTATAGTTGAGGCATGCTATGAGGCAGATCCAAAGTCTATGTTAACTTGGTGAAGTGTTGCTACAAAGAAGGAACAAAAAGTATGCGGTGAGTACATGTCCTTAGTGCACCATAGAGGTTGTGAAAGTTGTTGTGACAGTGACGCTGGTGGGGAGAATTTGTGTATGAGTTGGTGAGGTGAGACAAGTCATGTGACTGCCTAAGTTGTAAACCAAGCCAATAGTTCTCTTATTGTAATTGTTTTGAAATAATAATACTAAGTCAGGTGTCAGACACTTCTTGTGTCCCTTGCACTATATTTATGTGTCTCTTGCTTGTTTCACAAGTGTTCTCTTTGTTTCACATGTTTAATGAATGTATGGGTAAATGACAAAGTGTTAAGCTGGTAACAAATTCTCTAAGTATGCAAGTGAGTTGCACAGAGTAGGTTGTGACTTTCCCGTATCCTAGAACGAAGTATGGGTATGCTTTACGTGAAGAGGTGTATCTTAGGAAAAGTATTCTTGATGTTTCCAAGAAGACAAGTGAGCATTGTCACGGTGCTACACGCCCTCAAGAGGTGTATGATTGCAACATTCTAGAGGCATCCTGTGGGGTCATGATAGGTGGTATCAAAGATTGAAGCATGCTCTTTTACAATGGTGATAGGTCACATCATAGAGATAGTTTGGGAACAGACTTGATGAATGCTTCGATATGGCATATTGTTCCATCACAGAGACAGTTTGGGTGTAGGGTTTGGTTTGGTTTGTGTAGGGTTTGTGAAAAAAGTAAGTGCTAACTTGTGGATGAGATCGTGACTTGTGAACATTCCTTTGTGCACACTTTGAAAATACCAGGAGAAGAGTTTGTGGGGTGAACCGAACACTTGGGAAAGGAAGACGATTGCAAAGTTCATTGCAAAAGTCATTGTAGAGTTGATAGCAGAGTTTTGGAGAATTCTCTGAGGAAAATTCTTGGGTGCCTTAGACAAACCTCTTGAAAGTAGAGTGAAGATACTTGGAGGGTTGTCCATGGTTGGATCACACACAAATAGAAGTGACACAGAGAGGGATCCTAAGATAGGCATATTGAAGGATCAACTTGTTATCTTGGAGAACATAATTGAGCAGATGACATATGCAATGTATCATCATGGTGATAAGGTTGAAAGGATGGAGACTAGGATAGGAAAGATGAGGCATGGGTTTAATTATGTCGTGTCAGAGTGCAAGGAGATTACGAACATGATCACCGACACCTTAAACGATGATGTTCAAGATAGACTCAAGGCAGGAGAGGATGCACTAGCTTCATTCACATAGAAGTTTAAATTCCAAGATGACACCATCACATTGTTGAAAAGAGATTTGGACAATGGACATAGCTCAATTATCATGCCAATGAGGATCGACATAAAGGAACTTGAGCCATGTGATGGTATTCGCAACGCTAAGTTTCTTGGAATTTTTTTTGGGACATGGAGCAGTTCTTAGAGTAGTTGAATGGAAGTTTAGACAAAGCTAAGGTGAATGTTGTTGTGATGTTCTTAATAGGGATTGCTAATCTCTAGTAGAGGAACCAGGTGGAAGACTTAGTAACTGGGAAAATCATAGAGAAGATAAAAAACTGGGCATAGATGAAGGCAACCTTGAAGGCACAATTTGGTCCAGGAAGCCAAACGTGGATCAAAAGAAGTCATTTGTTGGCTCTTAGGAACGCTGGTAAGATTCAAGTCTTTATCAAGGAGTTCAAAGGGCTCATGTTGGATATCAAATATAGGTCAGAAGAAGAGAAACTTTTCCACTTCATGAATGGTCTGCAACAATGGGCACAAAGTGAGTTACGATATGAGAATGTGCAGGATCTTGCAACAACCATCACTACAACGGATAAAATGTTGGAATTCAGGGGTGAACCCAAGGAAGGTCCCCTATGAGAAGTGATGATTCTCAAGGTGAGAAGAAGAAAGGGAAGGGAAAGAATCAAGACAAATGAAAGTTAAATACATCTAAGGATAGTGAGGATAGTGCTAATAAAACAGATTCACCGAAAGAGAAGAATCCAATTTTTTGTTGGATTTGTTCCAAGGAGCACTATGTGAAGAATTGTCCCTTGAAAAAGAAGTTGAATGCCTTGGAAAAATCGTACAAACCATATGTTGGGGTCTTACATATTTTGAACGTTTTCATGTCAAGTGGATCCATAGAGAGCCAAGAGAAAGATGCCACAAGACTTTTCTATGTGTATGCCAAAATTAATGGGAATTCAGTGATGACTATGATGGATAGTGGGGTGACTCATAAATTCTTAAGGGAGGATATGGTGCAGATACTTCAGATGCATCCTGAGTCAATGCAGACAACCTTCAAAGAAGTCAACTCAGTCGTAGAGAGGGTCGATGGTGTTGCCAAATATGTCTCATTGAAGATTATGGATTGGTGTGAAAGGACAAGCTTCACCATTGTTCTTATGGAATATTTCAAAGTTGTGTTGGGATAGGATTTCATGAGGAATGAAAAGGAAACACATATTTCTCACTTGAACAATTTCACCATTTTCTCATGACAGAATCCATGTTTGAGTCCTACCATGAGGAGGAAGGAAGGAGGTACGAATATGTACTTCTTGGGGTTGGTTGTTGCAAACAACCAAAGCTGACAACCTTGTGGGGGTGAACCTGGACAATGTGGGACGATGGTTGGAGAACTTAATGTAGAAAATGAAAGAAGATTGGTGTCGATGAAACATATGTTTTTTGATGTTGAAGACATATATGGAGATTTGGAAAAGATAGTGGATGGCTTGGCATATTTATATTCAAAGTATGAATCATTGAAGTTCTCTCTACTCACACCCGATAGTTAATTCCAAATAAATAATTTATTGAATCAAAGCACAACTGAGTTATCAACTAAACATTACAGTCAAAGCATAAATAAGGAAACCAAAACTCTCAAACACAAGACACAAACATGTTCTTCCCATCAACTAAGATTATCATTCAAATAACTTCAAAGCTTACAAGGCATCCCTTACTGAAAAAATGGCACAAATACAAAAGAGGCAAAGTACATCAACATCTAACTAGTTGATCTGCTGCCAAAGCCTATTATACGATCATGTACAACAACAATGTGACTATTACCCTGATCCCTATGCTGTCCTGCACTATCGACATGAATGTAACACTGAAATCTGTGCTATCCACGCGACCTATACCAGAATTCCTACGTTGTCCTGCAACAGACCAATCCTTCTCTCTCTCTCTCTCTCTCTCTCTCTCTCTCTCTCTCTTCCTTTGGGCTAGATCTATATATGGAAGTCCTTCTCCACCTATTCAATATATATTTTAATCAAATTCTTTCATGATCCAACTCTCTCTGGTAAAACACTTGGATGAAATTCTCTTCACCCAATCTCTATGATATCTCACTCACTAATACAATGTATCATGTGTAAGAAAAAGTCCTTCTTTGCTTCTACACTTTCGAATTACTCCACACTAACATTAGTCCTTCTTTGTTATCTCTATGTAAAAGTGTCTTTTCATTTACCCTAGCATTACTTTTATAAGAATGAGTTATGACCCAACCCTAATCTCCAAAGTGATTGATGATTGAGATTACTTCACATATAACTTGAGATCAACGAATATTATTTATTCCATTAATGTTAATTAAATAATTTCCTTAAATAAAACTCAACTCAATAATAAAAGAACTTTACTTTAATAATTCATTTAATTAAAGTAAAGTATCAAGGTAGGAGACTTTGGAACACTTCCACATGTTAAACACCGACACCATGTGGAAGTGCATATTTGATGCTACCATGCATTAACATTCCCTCTTAGCAAGGAAGTTACTTCTATCACCTTGATGTGGCTCTGTATTCACTACAAGATATTCTACCATGACTTCTCTCCAATCCACACGATTGGGTGCTCCATATGAAACAAAAGCTGTCATTTCTATCTCGCTTAGACCCGTCTGCGAATAATTCCCTTTAATCATGCTCCTATAAAACTCTTGTTCTTGAGAATCCTTTATGGTCATCTCATACCATGACTCATTTATAGACTTGGAAGGCTACTCCTTCCCACCTAAAGTGAAGTTTGAATCCCTCTGAGATATTTAACCTTTGGAGCTACCTGCCCCTTTTTCTCTACCACTTCTTTTATTTCCACTTCTCACATAGGTTGGCCCTTTATTCTATACAAATTTCTTTCTCTAACTCCAAACAAAGATGTTGTGTATGAGCTAGGTACTATGGGCTTGATCAGTCCTTGTCCATCCTGAAATTCTACATCAAATCCCTTCTTCTCAATCTTTGGGTTTGAGAGCACACTCCTTCTATGTTTTGGAAACCATAACACGTCCATCACTCTCAACACACCTCTTGAATTTGTCAGGAATGGAACTGTTCCAGATCTCTTTACTACATTCTTGGTTCCCATGCCAAGTTCCAAATGCACGTCTAAGTCAGACTCTATGAAGTTCTCGAACAACTCTCATGCTCATGTCATATGACATGTGTCTCTACTATATATTAGCCATGCACCATTTGATATGGTGCCCAAGGAAGTCTGGAAAATAAGTAAAAACTCTATCTATTCAAACTTCTTGGAAAAATCATCCATTTGAGTCTTAGCTGACACAACTACCTCTAGTTGCATTATGTTCCCACCCTTCTTCTTGTTCGAACATTGCTCTGCATAATTCCCAAACATGTGACATGCAAAACACTTGAATTTTCTCATATCCTTATTCTTTCCATCTTGATAGGTAGACTCTCCACTGGAAATATTCCTGAACTTGTTTTTATTTTCCTGACTGGCAAGAGCAAGGTTCTCATCATTATTCATTTTTTGGCCTCCTTTCAGTTTTTCATCTCGAAGCTCTTCCTAAATGAAGTCATCCCACAAATTCATCTAATCAGGGAGGTTCTCACATGCCACAATTCATTTGATGAATGATGTCCATTTATTCATGAATTATTTTAATACTATCCTCACCAATTCTGAATCAGTCACTATATCCCCAATTGCAGCCAACTCATCTCGAATTTTTCAGATCTGGGTGAGATAAGTTGTCTCCACGCATGATCCTATCATCTTTGTGTCTCTAAGCTTCTCTCTCAACACCATTTTTCAATTCTCAATTTTACACTAAAATAAATCCTTCAGATCCTCCCGCATGTCCTTGGCAGTTGTCTTTCTCGATAAATGAGAGATCATATGATCCTTCACTCCATCTAGAATTATGCACCTGGATTTCACATCCTTCTGATTATGGATGACCAATTATGTTGCATTTGATGACTCAAACACCCACCATGGCACTACTGATCCAATAGATCTGTTGTTGTAACCCTAATTTTGAACTCGATCTCTCTCCTGGTCACTCAAATCTAATAGATCCGTTGTTTTTACAATCTAATATTGGTTTCCTCTTGGAGCCACAACTTTTATACCATGTTGAAGTTCCTTCTATTCAACACACAATAGTTAATTAAAAATAAAACACTTATTGAATCAAAGCAAAACTGAGTTATCAAATAAACATTACAACATAAGCATAAATAGGGAAACCAAAAATCTCACATGTATCAAGACACAAATATATTCTACCCATCAACTAATCTTCTCATTCAAATAACTTCAAAGCTCATAAGGGCTCCCTTGTTGGGAAAATGACCCAAATAGAAAATATACAAAGTAAATCAACACCTCATTGGATGATATGTTTCCAAATTATGTTGTACGATCCTATATGGCAACAACGTGATTGTTACCTTGATATCCATGATGTCCAGCATGATTGGTGCGACTGTATCGTTGAAACCCACCACTATTTGCACGACTCATACCAGAATACATGTGTTATCCCGCAATGACTCGATCCCTATGCTACACACTTTCTCTCTTCCTTTGACCTATATCTATCAATGAAATCCCTTCTCCACCTATTCAAAATATCTTTGAATCACAGTCTTTCATGATCCAACTCTCTTTACTAAAACACTTGGATGAAATTCTCTTCACCCAAACTCTATGAGATCTCACTCACTCATACAAGGTATCATGTGTAAACAAAATTCCTTATTTTCTTCTACACTCTCTAATGAATCCACACTAGCAAACATCCTTCTTTTCTATCTGTTGGTTTCCCGTAACAACCCCCTGCTTTTTCTTTAATCAAAATCTAGGGTCCCTCTAAATTTTACTTGGATTCTTCGTTTGTTTTCCCTTTGAATTGAATGGATTGGTATTGGTTTGCTTTGTTTCGAGGTTGGTTTGAGTTTGTATTCTTTTTTTTTGTTTGGTTTGAATTTCATGAAATTCAAATGCCATTTCGTTTTTCTTTCTACAGAGTTTTGATGTTGATGGACGAGCTTTAAAATTTGAGAGTTTGTTATTACCTCGTCCTTATTGAATTTATAATGGTTTGGTTGAAGACATGGATTAATAAAAATGATTTTACAGGAAGAAAGTTTATTGCGACACATCTTTTCTATGACATTTGTTCACATTTGATCAAATTTGAATGAAGGAGAGACGAGCATAGAAATCTTAATTTAAACGAGACATTAATTTTTATCAACTGTTTATTTTCGTTTAAATTATGATTATGTTTTTGTCTTTTTCTCCTTAGCAAGTTTGACTATTATGAATAATGGGTTCAATACTTCATCAAATAATATCTTGGTTGGTTTCTCATTTTCACAAAATCATTTGGTAGGTTTAATTAATTAAATTCTTTTGTCATTTTGCATCTCATTTCAAAAAAAGAAAAAAAGAAAATTATCTATCATTTGTTTGATTTTGTGGATACCCAAAATTAATATTTTTCTCCTCTCCAAAGATTCTAGAATTTTAAGATCATATTTGAAAGGAAAATATAACCAATATTTGTAAACAACTTTTAGTTAGCTTTTAGTTTAAATTCATTTTAATTTTATTGTTCTAGATTTTGTTTTATTCACAATTTTTATATTTATGTTATTAAATTGGTTTATTTTTGTTTCACACGTCAGATATTTGGCACGGATTTGACCATGGTTTGATTTTCTTATCTAAATACGTTCAAGATAATTGATCCAACAATAACATTGGATTGTTGCAAATAATGTATGAGCAACAACATATAAGATTTGGAAATGCATTCAAGAAAAGAAAGAAGATTTTGCGGGACTTATTGTAGCCAAAGCATGAGGATTATCAAGAAACGATGAAAAACCCATCTATAGAATGGACCCATTTAGCTTACTCGCGATATTTTTCCCAAACAAACACACGATTTGATAGATATTTTTGTCTCTTTCCGAGGCAAATTTCAAGTGCCAGAAATTGTTAGTGACGCCCAAAATGTTCATTCATTGCATAAATATATGAGAAAGTTTATAGCCAAGAGGAGATTGATGAAATTCAGAAGAGGATTTTTATCCTTTCTTTTGTATATTATTTATTTTGTAAACTTTTTCTTTTCAAAGGAGTAACAGATGGTTGGAAGTTTTTGGAGAATGGACCAGTATTTTCAAAGAAGAATATGAAATTCCAGATTTCTTAATGGCTTTTCTCCTATGAGTAAAAGGGTTTTGTTGTCATTATATTATTTTTTGATTATGGTTCATATTATTTGATTAATTGATTATGCATTGATTTAAATTAGCTTTAGTGTATTTTATCAATACATGGTTAATTTATATCATTTATATATTAATTTTGTCAATCTTTAAGAGTCTATTATCTCAATTATCTTGGTCTTGGTGATTGTATTATTTTGATACAAATATTGTATTATATTGAGTTTATTCATGTAATTCGGATTTTCAAAGATATAATTGTTCAATTGAGATTTTTCTTATTGTCGATTAATCTATTATATTTTCACTAAGAATCATGATTTGAAAATTGTTCTTTCTTCATTTTAAATAAGATTTAAATTGTCATTCAAAGTGATTTTCATTGTGACACTGTCAAAAAACTTATAATTACACAACCTTCTGCTATAGATTTCTCTTAACAGACAGGCTGTTGGAGCAACGTTATACAGGAAGGCACAATCAAAATTTCTTTTTAAATACTAACCAATCATAGGTTAATGATTTTCTATTTGTTTTGATTTATATTTTGTTAATGTAAATTAACATTTAAGCTTAAATAATTTGTTTATTTAAGTTAAAACATTATTATTAATTTTTTTTTTGTATCTAGCGGAATCGATAACGACAGAGGTATTTGGCTGCTGCGTGACATGGGGTTGAATCCCTGTCGGCTTCCTTATAACCCCTAGGGAGAACCACACCGCCCACAAGCTTGGCCTCCAGATAAGACGGGGTTTGAACTCGTGACCTGCTTAACAGCACAAATGCCTTAACAGTACGTCCGCTGGCCACTAGACCGCACCCCTGTGGGCTAAAGTTAAAACATTATTATTTACATTCATTTATTTTCTTTTTTTAGTTTCAAGGTTAAAATTAGATTAGTAGTATGTTCTAGATCTATTTAATTTTTCTTGAGATTCAGTTCTCTTGTACAACCTTAGTTTACAGGGTTTCTCGTAAAACTTGCACATGTTTGTTTGTATATGTTGTATATAAAAGTGAGAATAGTGAATGCATATAGTAGATCTTCATTAATGCATAATTAGTTATTTTATTTTCATAGTTTAGATTAGATCCCTTTATTGGCTAACAGAGCTGTTAAACCCATCAAGGGTAGTTATTAGACCAGACTATTCCCTTCCAGTTGACAGTGTGTCATAAACGCCTGTCAACACCATCTTTGTGTAAAAGTGTCTTCTCCTTTACCTTAGCCTTGATTTTATAAGATTGAGTTATGACCTAACCCTAATATCCAAAGTGATTGACAACTGAGATTACTTTTCACGTCACTTGAGATCACGACTATTCTTTAATTATCCAATGTTATTTAAAGAATTTTGTTAAATAAAACTCAACTCACTAAGAAAAACATTTTACTTTAATAATTCCTTTAATTAAAGTAAAGTCTCAAGGTAGGATACTTTAGACAACTTCCACATGCTAGAAACCAAACCTATGTGGAAGTACTTGTTTGATGCTACCATGCATTAACACTCCCTCTTAGTGAGAAATGTACTTCTACCACCTGGATGTGGCTCTGTCTTCACTACCAGATCCATTAAAATGGTTGCTCTCCAATCCACCTAATTGGTTGCTCCCTCTGAAACATACGTTATCCCTTCCATTTCGCTCAGACCCAACTTCAAAGACTTCACTTTGATCATGCTCCCAAAAGCCTCCTTATCCTGAGAATCATGCATGGTCATCTCGTGCCATTTACTCATTGACATACTTGGAAGGTTACTCCTTCCCACTTGAGCTTGAAGGATGACTCCTTCTAAGTTTCTCAACCTTTAGAGCTACCTGTGCCTTATTATTTTCCACTCTATTGCTTTCCACTACTTGGATATGTTATCCCTTTAGCCTATATAAGTTATTGTCTCTAACTCCAAACAAAAGAATTGTTTCTGAGCTAAAGACTTTGTGATTGATTAACATCTGTCCATCCTGGAATGCTACGTCAAATCCCTTCTTATCAATCGTTAATACTGAGAGAACACTTCTCTTGAGTTCTAGCACCCATAACACATCCATCACTCTCAACACTCCCCCTAAATACATCCATAATGATACTATTCCATATCCCTTTACTATGTGCTTGGTGCCCATACCAAGTTCCACATGCATAGACAAAGTCAGAATCTGTGAAAATCTTGAAAAATTACTGTTCTCCTATCATATGACATGTGGCTCCACTATCTATTAGCCATGCACCATCTGATAAGATTCCCAAGGAAATATAGGAAATAAGTAAGAAGTTCGTATGTTCAAATTTCTTGGGAAACTCATCCATTTGAGTCTTAGCCAATGTAACTACCTCTAGCAGCATTTTGTTCCCACCTTTATTCTTGTTTTTACATTGCCCTGCATAATGCTCAAATGTGTGACATGCAAAGCACTTAACTTTGCTCATGTCCTTCTTCTTGTCGTCTTGAGAGGTAGATTCTCCACTAGAAATATTCTTGAACTTTACTTTCCTTTCTTGAATGGAAAGAGCAAGGTTTTCATCATCATTCTTATGTCTACCTCCATTCAGTTCTTCATCTTGAAGATCTTCCTGAATGAAGTCATCCCACAACCCTGTACAACCAGAGAGGTTCTCATGTGCCACAATTCCTTTGATGAATGGTTTCCATCACTTTGAGAAGCCTTTTAGTGTCATCCTCACCAATTCAAAATCGATGATTGTCTCCATAATTGAAACCAACTCATCTTGAACCTGTCGGATCCGAGTGACATAAGTTGTCACTTTGTCTGATCCTGTCATCTTTGTGTCTCTGAGCTTATCTCTCAACACCATTTTGTGATTCTCAATTTTCCTCTGAAACAAACCCTTCAAAGTCTCCCACATGTCCCTCATAGTTGTCTTTATTGATAAATGAGGGATCAAATGATTCTTCACTCCATATAGAATTATACACCTGAATTTCACATCCTTGTGATTATGGATTACTAGTTCAGCCACATATTTTGGAGGAGTGATATGAGTATTATTAAATTTTGATATCTCATTCTCCATATATACCAACATGATATTCTCCTTCCAAGGAATGTATTTGGAAACCCCATCCAACCTATCATCATATCACAATCCAATTTCCATCTCAAGGATCTAATCTAATAACCCTCTTCTAGAATTTCTCCTCTATTGTCCTGTATGATCTATGCCCGTGCTATCTGCGCTAACAGTGTGACTCTTACAATGATATTCGTGATGTTCTGCAAGGTCTACTCGACCTGTAATAGAAAACTCGCATTGTTCTCGATTCAAATACCGTACGGTTGTTTCCCTTAAATATTTCCATCAATTTCTTCATGTTGGTTATGGATCTTATAATATCTCCTTGCAGGTCTAATAGATTTGTTGCAAAAGATAGTGCATCTATGCTTGGTCCTTCAAACACCCACCGCAACACTTCTGATCCAATAGATATATCATTGTAACCCTAGATATGAACTCGATATCTCTCATGGTCACTCAGATCTAATAGATCTATCATTTGTGCAACTTGAGATTCGATTCCTCTGAGAGCCATGACGTTGATACCATGTTCAATTTCCCTCTACCCAACATTTGACATTTAATTCCAAATAAGTCACTTAATGAATCAAAGCATAGTTGAGTTATCAACTAAACATTACAACGGAAGCATAAATAAGGAAACCAAAAACATTACACACAAGAAACAAATATATTACTCCCATCGACTAAGCTTATCATTCAAATAACTTCAAATCTTACAAGGGCTCCCTTACGGGGAAAATGGTCCAACTAGAAAAGAAAAAAATTACATCAAAACCTAACTAGATAATCTATTGACAAAGCCTCTTGTACGATCATGTATGACAACACAATTGTTACCCTGATACCCACGTTGTCCTGCGCTATCAATGCAACTGTAACGTTGAAACATGTTCTATGTGCACAACCCATACTAGAATACCTGCGTTGTCCTGCAGGGGCCCAATCCCTCTATTGCACACTTTCTCTCTCTCTTCATTTCGCCTAGATATATAGATGGGAATCCTTCTCCACCTATCCAAGATCTCTTTGAATCACAGTGCTTCGTTATCCAACTCTCTCTGATAAAACACTTGGATGAAATTCTCTTCACCCAATCTCTATGAGATCTCACTTACTCATACAATTTATCATGTGTAAACAAAAGTAATTCTTTGCTTCTACACTGTCGAATGACTCCACACTAGAAAAAGTCCTTCTTTGTTATCTTTGTGTAAAAGTATTTTCTCCTTTACCTTAAGCTTTCTTTTACAATATTGAGTTATGACCTAACCATAATATCTAAAGTAATTGAAGGTTGAGATTACATCTCACATAATTTGAAATCAACGACTATTATTTAATTCAATAATGTTAATTAAAGCATTTCCTTAAATAAAACTCAACTCACTAATAAAAGTACTTTACTGTAATAATTCATTTAAATAAAGTAAAGTCTCAAAGAAATATATTTTGGACGATTTCCACATGCTAGACACCAAGCCTATGTGGAAGTACATGTCCGATGCTACCATGCATTAACATGAATAAATGCAAAAAATATTGGAGGAGTTCATAAAGAAGAGGACGTTGGAGTAGTTTGTTGAAAAGGAGTAGAGACCATCCCTAGACTAAGACAACAAGAGGGAGACACAACAACCTTGGTGGAGCATAACGAAGCAAGAGGACGATTCCTCCTTTAATAAACTTGGATAAATTGAATGGCCATATGACCCTGAGTTAGAACGACTTGTTGAGGAGTGTGAAAGTAAAATCATTTCAAGTGTACCATTTCTTATGTATATAATGAAAAAGTACAGTGACTCTCCGCTAATCGCATTGAGACATATTAGATACGAGGGAGATGGCCCAACCAACCATTCTCTTTCACCTTCAAACTATACATTAGCACATTGGCTCACTATCTCGGTGGGGGACAATGAGGTCGTTGGGATGCCTTGAGGAGGTATCTTGGCGAAGTCCGTTGGAAACGCAAGATGGGTGACTTGATAGATTGGATACAAGGAGTTGTGAATGAGGCAAGTTTGCAGATAGAAAAAGGTTTTTCAGCATGAATATGTGATTTATCTTATGGCAAAAGCATGATGATTGGACTAGCTACCAAATCATCTAAAGTCACAAAGGGATCCAACGTACGAAAGCATGATAAGATAGATTGAAGTATGAAGGATGTAGTAAGTCAAGGTTACAAAACACTTCATGGACTCATGCAACTTCCTAAAGGGAGTTTTCCTTGACAACAAAAGTGGGAGATAACGGTTTTTTAGTAGTGAAAACATATGGAGATGGGGCAGAGGCACCACAAAAATCAATGGATGTTCCCAAGGATGAAAACAAATTTGAGTGGGGGAGGATGTAAATCCCTCTACGAAACCCACCGAGTGCACACACTCCTTGGGCAGACTTGATAGCAAGTTGGTTAAGAGAGAAAAAGGAACATGCAATTGGTTGGGCAGACAAAGTCATATAGGAATAGGAAGGAGCACCTTGGGCACACAATGGTGATGTGCAGATCCAAGGGGGCACATGTCTCACTTTCCTTGTGATGGATGATGAGGTCTTAGGTTATGTTTGGGAAAGGATATAGTGACTTGGGCGTGCGCCCAAAGAGTGGATGCACCTACCCTTGGAAACATGGGCATGTTGGAGAGGTTGGATGACCCCATCAACATACCCACGAAGATTCACATCGATTGGTTCAAGGAAATGCACAAAGTAAGGGCACACCCAAAAGATTGGGATGCATTTGCATGAGGAACATGCCTAAGGATGGGGCGTGTTGGTCCCAATGGATGCAAAATTTCAATGAACACACAGGTTCGATGGGCACATTGGTTCGCGAAGGGGCACATCAGAACGTTTGAGTTCCTCATTCTGTGAAGGGACATGACACCCATAGGACATGACAATTCACGAAGGAGTAGGTTGGATTCCATATAGAGAAGACAAGGTGCATTAGCAAGAAGGCATAGAGCTAGAGACGAGCTCAATAAGTAAGGAGTCAAGCTACCAGGGCAGAGCTTTAAAGGCATGGAAGACAAGTAACGAAGAGTGGGATGCACAAGGGAAGTTTGGTGAGACATGCTATGAGGCAAATTCAATGTAGTCTATGTTAGCTTAGTGAATTCTTGCGACAAATAAGGGATGATAAGTCTGTGGTGGGCACATGTCTAGGGTTGTGAAAGTTGTTGCGATAGTGCAGTTGGTGGGGTGAATATGTGTATGAGTTGGTGAGCTGAGGTGAGTCATGTGACTCTTCCTAAGTTTTAAATCGAGCCAATAGTGTTCATATTGTAATTGTTTCATAATAATAAGAATAAGTCAGATGTTAGGCACTTCTTGTGCCACCCACACTATATTTTCGTGTCTCTTATTTGTTTCATAAGTGTTCTCTTTGTTTCACATGTTTTGTAAATGCATGCTTAAATAACTAAGTGTTAAGCTGGTAACATATTTTCTAATTATACAAGTGAGTTTCACAGAGTAGCAGTGTGACTTGTCCGTAGCCTAGAACAAAGTATCGGTATGTGTTAGGTGAAGACACATAGTCTAGGCGAAGTATCCTTCGTGTTGCCAAGCATCGAAGTGAGAACCATTGTAGTGTCAGACGCCTTCAAGGGGTGTACGATCACAAGATTCAGGTGGGCATCCTATGGTGTCATGACACCTTGAAAGTAAATTTATGTATTGTTAACATTAATCATTTCAAGAAGTGATTGTGTTTCATTGGTTTTGATATGAGATAAATATGTAAGCATCATAGTCTTGCAAACAATTTTTAGAATGTTGTATTTTTCCTTCTCTTAATTCCGATGATGTGTACATGGAAAACAAAAACTTGCATACTATGAAACAAGCAATAATCCAAAGCATATGAAAATATTTTCACATGGAAAATGCCATATCTTTCAAGGAAATTTTCCAATACAAATCATGCAAAATAATATAAAAAATATAAATGCATCTTACATAGGAAAAACCATGAAATAACTTTCATAAATATTAACACAACACATGAATTAACACACAATTGACACTTATCTTTGATAAAAAGAACACTAATTGCATGTAGACCTTCCATGTTCCTCCCAACCTTAGACTGCACACTACTCATAACTCTCAACAGTGAGTAACTCTTGATATGGGTGATATTCCACCTGGGTAAAGGATTCCTAACGAAGCTAAGGTATATTGGATAAAAAAAAACTCAGTCACATGTGCCAACTCAAACTAACAGCCTAGAGTCTCTCATTCCCCACATTCATGTCCCACCCCAAGAAGTGTGCCCCTTCTCTGCTCAACATTCGTTTGACTTCCCCACTTCCTTTCTGCGCTTTAGCAACAAGATGGACAGGAAGTTTGAGAGCCTTGTATCTGCAGTTTGGCACCTTGGGAAACTAATTCCCATCAGGTCTCTCAACTGGAGAGAATGCTCATGGGCTTGACAACCCACCTCTTCAATCTCATCCCAATGCTCTCCCTGGTACATGTAAAAGTACATCCATGGCTGCATGAAAGTTCAGATGATAGTAATCAGTTCTGATGAGAATGATCCTAGCATGATGGATGAATGAGATGAAGCCCCCAAAACTTATGTGCATGTTCCCAACTTCGCACTTTTCATGTTGGAAACTACATGGTCCACACATGGGTTCCCTCACATGGTGATATGTTTCCTCATAGGGACTTAGAAAAAAAATGCATTATCCCCTACTTTTGACTTTAACTTTACGAATATTGTTAAAATATTCCTTTTTGGATTAAGCCCCCTTAACTTAGCCCATTTTTCTAGACCCTTATCCCACTTTTCCTATTCTAGTGGATTTTATCCCCCCATATGCTTCTACATGTTTGATCTACAACAATGATGTGTTTTCATTAAAAATTGAGTATGATTACATTTATAAAAATAGGCTCGTTGACCTTTCAACTTCTGGCTCACCAACCTAATAACCACATAGGAACTATGGCCTCAAAATACATATATACAAAGGCACTCTAACCTCCAAGAATCCTGTATCACCATCCTATATGTACAGTTACATTATATTTAGAATGGAGTTTAGCCTAGGGGTATTACACACATGATGGGGGTTCTCTTAGAATTCCATGATTTCTCTTTCTCGGCCTCCAATTGTTGCAAAGGGTGCAACAATTACTGAGTTTCCTTTTGTGCCCACAACAATACAATTCCCTACCACTAACAAAGTTAGGTTTCCTAAGCACCAAACACACTGGGGAATCCTAGGTAGGGCACACTTAGTTCCTAATTCAAAACTGGGTGAGAGATAGACCCACATGGGCAACTAGCAATGCTCTCAAAATTTGAATTTTGTTCAAAACTTTGAATGGTTTATATAAGTTCCTTTGGGACACACCCTATTCCTATACTAGGAACTAGGTTAGAGATAGACCCCCATGGGCCATTGGTAGTAGTGAAAAACATAGGAGGAGGAGGAGGGAAAAATCATCGTAAGATTTATCGAATGTTGTGAAACAGGAACTATTTGTAAACTTAGAATCTAATGATTAATTAATGCCCATTAAAATTGGTGATAAGTCCAATGATCTTCCTAATTTAGGATTGAGAAGTTATATCTAATACATGAAATTTAATTGAGTACAAAAAAGTGTTAGATGGTTTCCTTATTTGTTAAAGAAACAAAAGCTTCCATCTTTTGTGAGCAACAAGTCCCTATTATTCAATGATGGTATTCTCTTCACCTCTCATAAAATGTGAATATGGCCTCAATGTTATAGTCAATGATGCAAATATTAGCCAAGATAAAGCTAATCTAGTTTACAAATTTGTCTGGAAATGATAATAAATGGAAACAAAATTTGGAGGAAGAAAATATGTTATCATGGGAAAAAATCCAAATTGTTATCCAAAATACTTGTCTGGCTACACACACCAAAATGAAAAATAGTAGTGAAAATGTTAGGGATACTTACAGAAAATACAAATTCTAGCCATGCACAGAGGTATGCTTATTTCCAAGGCGTAATATAAGTAAATAGCATGTGGCATAGAAATTTCCCTAATTACAAACCTATAAACTTTCAAACATACCAGCATTAGAATTGTATCAATCTATGGATATAAACTGCATCATGTTCTTATTTACATAGAAACATACATGCCTCCAAAATTTGGAATGCACAAATGTAAGACATATCCTCTAGACAATTCCATTTTGTCATTGAGATTACAAAATTGTAACCACTCTTAAAGTTTCAAGGGTTCTATCAAAACATAGTAGCATATTTCCCAGTAGTAAACCAAATTACTACTATTCTCAATTCCATGTTCATATAAAACCATGAACTGCAACTTCGTTTATGTTAGTGTGTAAAATAAAAACTTTCACATGAAAATATCAGGCTCGACAATGTTAGATTTGATCTATTTATGGGGCAAAACCACCACACCATTATTGTATATCTCATCACTTATACACATATCCTTCCTAACATAGCCATGTCCTCTAGAGTATACCCTAGCAAACTGTCCAATTGTTGAATCCCAACCATGATCCCTAAGACATATGCATGCTTTTTTATTCTAATACCCCTCACAATTTCACAATTTGAGTCTTACCCTAGCATCAAATATAAAAGTGGAATTTGGTGATGATGTCATGGATATTATAATCTTGTGCTCATTGCCAAAAAGTTGGAACATATTTGTCATGGTTGTAAGTAACTCTGTCTTTGGTTCAAAAACTTTAAAATTTGATGATGTTGTTGGTGTTATCCTTAGCTAGGAAATGCAACGGAAAAGCACAGGTGAGACATCAAGGAATGCGTTAAACATGAAGAATGGGGGAAGACAAAAGGATAGAGGAAAGGGCTCAGGGAACTGTGAGAATTCTAGGAAGGGCAGATCCAAATCTAGAATGGGAAAGATATAGTGTTGGAATTGTGGGAAGAAAGGACATATGAAGAAAGATTGTAGAGAGCCAAATAAATAAAGAGATGGATAGCAGGAGAAAAATCAGGAAGCAAATGTAACATGTGATGTGTTACAAGATGCTTCGATCCTTTATGTAGATAATATTTCTGAGTCTTGGGTAGTAGATTTAGGGGCTTCATTTCATTTCACACCTCATATGAATTTGTTTCTATATTATGTTCAAGGTGATTTTGGACAGGTTCATTTGGGTGATGATGCACCATGCAAAATTGTTTTAATGGGAAAGGTAAAGTTAAAGCAAAGGAATGGAAACCAATGGTTGTTGAAAGAGGTAAGACATGTTCCAGATCTAAGGAAAAATATAATTTCAACAGGGCAGTTGAAAAGTAAATGTTGTATATCTATATTTACAGATAAGGCATGGGAGGTCACCAATGGATCATTGGTGATAGAAAAAGAGGAGAAGGTAGGTACGTTGTATTTATGTAATGGTAATATTGATTCTTCTATCTTTTTAGATTCTACAGGAGTGAATAAAACAATGTGGCATCATAGGCTTGAACACATGAGTGAGAAGCGGATGCAGATAATTCACAAAATAAATTTGTTTCCAGATCTTAAACAAATCGATTTGGATTTCTATGAGCATTGTGTTTATGGAAAACAGAAGAGAGTCATATTTCCCAGAGTCAGAAAAGAAAATAAGAGTGAAAGGTTAGATCTTGCGCATACAAATGTATGGGGACCATCTCAGGTATCATCTCTTGGTGGCTCTCGTTATTATGTTACTTTTATTGATGATGCAACTAGAAAAACTTGGGTTTATTACATTTGAAAAAAATCTGATGTTTTTGATACTTTTAAGAAATGGAAAACTTTGGTTGAGAATGAGACAGGAAAAAGGTTGAAGTGTCTAAGATCATACAATGGAGGTGAATATTTCAGCAAGGAGTTTGATTATTATTGTTCATACCATGGGATTCATAGAGAGAAAACAATTCTAGGAACGCCACAAGAAAATGGTGTGTCAGAAAGGATGAACAGGACAATCATGGAGTGTGCAAGGAGTATGAGATTGCATGTTGGGTTTCCCTTACAGTGATGGGCAGATGTTGTAGATAATATTTTTTACTTAATAAACAAATGACCTTCAAGCTCTTTGGATGGTGGAATTCAAGAGGAATCATGGACAAGTAAAAAGGTAAACTATTATTTTTTGAAGACTTTCGGTTGTGAAGCATTTGTCCATATTGATAAAGAAAATAGAACAAAGCTTGAGGCAAAATCCAAGAAGTGTACCTTTATTGAATACGATGTTAATGATTTTGGTTATCACTTATGGGATTATGAAAATCAAAAAATCATTAGGAATAGAGATGTCATATTCAATGAGAAGGTCATGTACAACGATCAGTTGCAGGGAAAGATACAAGAAAAAGAAAAACCATAATACACAGTTCTTGATGAGATCATTGAAAAAGAAATTCCAAAGGTACCAGAAAATCAAAATGTACAACAACAGGAGAAACAAGTACCTCAAACTCCTGCAAGTGTTGTTAGAAGATCTATCAGGTTAAGCAGATCCCCTGAACGATACTCTCCTTCATTGTATTATTTATTGTTCATTGATTCAGGTGAGATAGAATGTTATGAAGATACAATGCAGGTAGACACTAAAAAGAAGTGGGAGCAAGGAATGAAAGAGGAAATGCATTCCTTGGTAAATAACCAGACTTGGGACTTGGTTCAGTTTCCTACACGAAAAAAAGCATTACATAATATATGGGTTTATAGGTTGCAGGAAGAAGATGGAGGAAAAAAATGGTACAAGGCTAGACTTGTTGTAAAGGAGTTTGCACAACAGAAAGGTATATATTTTGATGAAATATTTTCTCATTTTGTTAAGATGACTTCAATTAGGACTATTTTAAATCTTGTGGAAGTAGAAGATTTGCATCTTGAACAGTTAGATGTAAAAACAAATTTTCTCAATAGGGATTTGGAGGAAGAAATATATATACAACATGCATAGGGGTATGAGGTCAAAGGGAAGGATAATTTGGTATGTAGGTTGAAGAAGAGCTTGTATGGCCTAAAACAAGCTCCAAGGCAGTATTATTTGAAATTTGACAGGTTTATGACAGAACAAGGTTATAGTAGATGTCATTCTGATCATTGTGTTTATTTTAAAAGGATAGAAAATGGAAGTTATATTATCTTTCTATTGTATGTAGATGACATGCTTGTTGTAGGTTCTAATATGCAGGATATAAATGTGTTGAAGAAGAAATTAGCTAATTCATTTGCAACGAAGGATTTGGGTGCTGCAGAGAAAATCCTTGGTACGAGAATAACAAGAGATATGAAAAATTGCAAATTGACATTGTATCAGGGTGAGTACATAGAGAAGGTGTTGGAGAGATTTAGAATGAAAAATGAAATACCAGTTAGTACACCTTCGGCCAACCATTTCAAATTAACTAAGAAAATGTATCCCAAGACACATGAGGAGATTAAATATATGTCAAGGGTCCCTTATTCGTCAGCAGTTGGTAGCTTGATGTATGTGATGGTTTTCACAAGACCAGATATTGCACATGTAGTGGAAGTTGTGAGCCAGTACATGAACAATCAAGCTAAAGAACATTGGGAGGAAGTAGAGTGGATTCTAGGGTATTTGAGAGGTACTGCTACTCATGCATTATGTTTTGGAGGTCCAGACACTATTCTACATGGATATGTTGATTCAGATATGGCAGGTGATAAAGATAGCAGGAGGAAAACCAGAGGGTATGTTTTTAGTCTAGGTGGAACAACAGTAAGTTGGATTTCGAAACTGCAAAAGGTTGTTTCACTTTCAACAATAGAAGCAAAACATGTTTCTGCTACAGAGGCTAGTAAATAAATGATTTGGTTACAAAGGTTTATGGAGCAATTGGGAAAGAAGCAAGAGAATATCAAGTTGCACTGTGACAGTGAGAGTGCCATTCATTTGCAAAGAACTCAACCTTCCATTCGAAGACTAAGAATATACAACTCAAGTACCATTTCATACGATCCATCTTGGAAGATGGACATTTGAAGTTGGAAAAGATACATACTAGCCAGAATCATGTAGACATGTTAACAAAAGGAGTAACCAAGGAGAAACTGAGTTCCTACTCAGTTTCAGTTGGTCTTCAAGCATGAAGGTGATTATGATAATTTTTTCAGGTCCAAGAAGGATCATAGTCCAGCAGATGCAACATCGGTGGAGTTGTTTTGATCAGTCTCCAAGTGGGAGATTGTTGTTGTGGAGCCTGGTTATCTTCCTGTTTCAGAGGTATTTATTTTCAACCATGTTTATACCCCATGAATACTGTACACCCCAGAATATTGTAAACTTCTCCACGTGAGGGGGTTGCAGGGGGGCTTGCTCCCCCTGCGGGTTTCAGGGGAAAGCGGGCCCCCAATGGGTTTTGGACCGTTAATTATAAGGTCGCGGATCTAACGTAGAAGTTATTCTAGGGTTTTTTCCCTATAAGGCAACCCTCTTTTATGAGGGAAATGTATTGCGTATATGCATCATTGCGAATATTGTATTCAGAGAGAGGAGACTGTGAGAGAAAGAAGAGAAAGTTACAACGGGTGTGTTGTAGGTTGTAATCCTTCATTTTGTTGGATAATAAAAAGGAAGGACCTGGAAATTTCTATGGTGGATGTAGCCAACACTGGGTGAACCACGTATATCTGTGTCTCTATTGTATTGTGTATCTTCTATGTTTTATTTCCACACTCGTTTTATTTTATTTCTCCGTGATCCTATTTTTATAACACTTACTTGGGTGTAGGAGCCATGGTGGGATCAAGTGTAGTCTGATATTGAGATGCACCATTAGTTTTATCAGTCGATCCATCTTTGTCTTTGATCCATTTCTGTCTTGGCAAGTAGTAGAGGAAATGTTTCCCAATCCCAGATCGTCATAGATGATAAAAAATGATTGTTTTTTTCATTGTTCTTGTTCTTTCTTAGACTGAGAATGGGAGTCGAAGCACAACACAATTTTTTTTTCTTTCCTCGAGAAATCAGAGGTACTTTGTACCCAAAACCCTTTAAATTTCATTTAAAACCTGAGAAACCCTTGTTTAGTTTTATCAGGTTTGGATAATTCATCTCCCCATTTGGTATTTTCCTTCATTGTTTCATTTACTCAATCAATGCAGATGCTTCTCACATGCAACCCAACTACAATTTTTTTTTTTTATTTATTTAAATCCCTGAAATTCCTAATCCAATTTTTGGGGGTTTGGAGAATTCATCTCCCCTTTTGTTTTGGTTTTTACTAAACATTTTGTTTATTCAATATCCATGGATCCTCTTGACGTGAAACCTAGCCATGGATCCTCTTGACATGAAATCCAACTTATTGCTTGGATATTTTCCCATTAATGGAGATTCATCATCCATTACCATGCCTTCCCATACAATTTTCTATCTTCATGCCACTTTTTCTTCGATTCTGCATGGGAAATGGCGATAACAACTCCAGCTCCCTCCATTTCTCAATTACAGACCAAAATTCTCTGCAACTTGGCTCAATTCACCATGATAATTTCAATAACCTTATAATTTGTATTTTGTAAATTATTAATATTTTATATCAGACTTGGGAAGTCAATCAAAAGAAAAAAATATCCAAAACCAATTTCCTCATGGCTCAATTCACCATGACAATTTCAATAACCTTCTCCAAAACCACTTGCCTCAGCTCGGTCCTTTGTGACAGTTCATGGGTTATTTTGGTAACATCTGCACAAGTTCAATTGGATAACATCTTCACACTACCTTCACATTCAGCATGACATGATGGAGGAAAATGTTCTGACCTTATGGATCAAAATTGAGCACGTCAAAAAGGATTCCAACACATCCTATAAGAGTTTTAAAAAAATGGTCGTCCAAAAAATTGTTCATTTTCATTTTTACCTGGTTTAAAAAAAGTGTAAAGTGCATATTAAAATTTCATAAGAAGGGTTATTCTTCAAAATTCAACTTCCCTCGCTTTGAAATTTGTCTTCAAGTTTTGAAAAATGCATGATACTACGTAGAATTTTAATACTAATGGTGATACGAAGGAATGACTCAAGAATCAAATGACCTCCCTTTCACACTACATTGCTTCTCTAAGTTTTGGAGCGAAATAACACATATATCATATCATATTTGAATGAAAAATGAATAAATGTTGAACTTAATGTTGCCTCACAATTTGTTTATAATGTGATGGCCTTTATTTACTCCAGAACAAGGTTATATTACCATACCCACTTGCATTAATGTGATGGAAGATAAGTTGTAGATAGCATGCACTAGAAGAAAATTAAATTTGTATTCCATATTTGTTTTCTAGAATATCATATATATATATATATATATATATATATATATATATATATATATATATATATATATTTGTTTTCTAGAATATCATTTAATATTACCTATGTATTTTTTGAAACCATCCAATGCATCATCAAAAGTGTGGTGCTATTTTCATCATCAATTCTCTATATTGTCTTCGAAGTTCAATAACAATGGATTTGTACTATGTTTGTTTCGTCGAAGTAATTATTTAAATTTTTGCTCTGCTTGATTTCAATTATTCGAATTATGTTGGTATTTCCCTTCTTTTGAACCATTTATTTGAATTCTTTCTATGCTTGATTTTGTTGGTTTAAACTTCTCATTATGTTGGTATTTCCCTTCTTTTGAACAATCTATAGCATGCCCAAGAAGTTGGCATCACTGCCATCCTAAATTCTTTAGAATTGTTTGTAAAGCCCTTTGTTCTTAAACTAGATTTATAGAGCATTTTTCTTCTTAGAAGGTATTCTCTGAATTTTTGTCACACTTGAATTGTCTATGTATTTCATTATGGATTTTCTACCATCTTTTGTTGGAAGTTGATATCCAAAAATGTGCCTTTGAATTCTTAGTTATCTAGGTTGCTTTCAAGTTTACGTGTTCAATATTGACTATATGTTCACTATTGGCTGCAATAGCAAAGGGATATGGATTTGTGGAGCATCTACTTCTCTTTTTGAGAGACAAAATAAGGGAGAGCAGACATATTGTACACATGAAAACTATTCTCAATATTCTATTAATTCAATGAAGCATTACACATATAAATACATTAAATTTGGCCTTAAGATAGATTGACTATCTTATCCTTACAATCCATTTGTTGAGAGAATCTCTCAACCACACACCTTGATACAATCTAATATCTCTCCTAAATCTAACATACTCCTAAATCACTCACGTAGAGATAATGTCTACATTACAATTAGAAAACCACAATCTTAATAATATGATGATGAATATCTCATATTAAGTACATAAGACAAGTACAAGTTAATTATTCCAACATTGAGTGGTATAAATGAATTGGCTACAATAGTGAAGGGCTCTGTATTTGTGGAGCATCTACTTCTCTTTTTGAGAGATGAAATGAAATCTTTGTGTTCTTGATTTGGAAAGCCTATGGGTCATCCCAATTTGTTTTTTACTGTTTCTATTGTTGCAATCAATTAAATAACAGTTAAATACAAGTAGAATGATGAAATGACATATTTGGGCTTGTATAGACAATAGACACACTACATATATATTGTTAATTATATTTATAACTCTATATAAAACATGCTACAATGGTGCGCATTTTCTCAGTGTAACAAGCAAAATATTTGGAAGATTTCATTCACAATTGCACTTATGATCTTTTAATATTTTAATATGTGCTTTGAGAATATTAAAGTGATATGTTGTAAGTAGTTTTGCTAATGTTAAGGTGATATTTTGGATTTATTACATTCTCTACTAAATATAAATTTGATTGGAAATGTAATACTTTATTTAACACATTTTTTTTTATGAAGTGTGTAGTTAATTTATTATTGTCAATTAAAATGTGATTTTTTTGGAAATTTTTCATCTTGGAAAGGTTGCATGAATATATACCCTTCCTATTGAAATTAAGACCAACCCTTAAAATTTGATCCCTGGTTGTGAGTGTAGTAAATGCAACTCACAAATGGTTAGGACTTGGTCTAGCACTGTCGAAACCCAATGTCAATGTCAGGGCACCACCCCTACCCCCTACCCAAATTAATGATGTCAACACCTTACAAGCTAATCAGTAAACAAGAAAATAATGTTTACCTCGCTTTAATCTCCAAACTCCCTTGTTTCTTGAGTTTGGGGAAAGGGAACACTGAAGAATACAAGTAGATATGTTGGCAAAAAAAATCAAATTATTTTGTTGATATTATAATTTTATATTAAATATACACGCCCAAAGAAAATACTATTGAGAAAAAAAAATGATATTATAATTTTGTGGTAAAAGAATTGAAAAATATTATACATGCTTGAGAGAATAACTAATAAATAACAAAGCAATGTGAAAGATTAACCAAAACCGTGGAATATCACTATATGGATATTCAGTATGGAAATTCTGGTGAACATTGATTTAGCATGCATAGTCACAATTTTCTTTTGTCATAAGAAAAGTGTACGAAAAAAATAAGAGCAAATTAAACCTTAGTTTTTGTTCCACAAAGTGAACAAGCATCCACCCATGGAAATTCTTTAAAATCCATTAATTTATGGCTTAAGTATTTCCACCAAATATAACTACTGAACTTTGAATGTTTGCAATTTCAAGTTGTTAGCAAGAAGATCACTTGGTAGGTATTCTAGCCTATGAGACATAAAAAACAAAGAGTATGTTCAAGAAGTTTTCTTTGTAGCCCTGAATCTTAGATCTCTCGTATTGAAACTGAAGATTTAACCAAGAAAGCAATTTGTTTTAAAGTTTATCCGAGTTGCGATTCTTATTTGGGTATTAAATATTTAGTGGAAGGTTGTGTATAAGGATTTGTCTTATTTTCTCCTCTACTATTCATTCTAAACCTGGACAGGATAAGGATTCATAACAGATTTGTAACGTACTAAATATCAAAGAAAGCTTTAAAATTGCAATAACAAAATTGTTTGTAGAGAAAATTATTTATAAAAATCTAAATATTTATAAAAACGAGGAAAGAACTTGAAAAAAACGTTCATCTGACCACCCATTTCAGTGGAGATAGTACATGCTCTAGTGGAGTTTTATGATGAATAATCATTAGGTTTTTACAAATATTAGTTCTTTTCTACAAAGGATGAAAGAACTGCAAATGATGAAATGAACTCCAAACCTAAATATTTATAAAAATGAAGAAAATAACTTTCGTTAGGTTTTTATAAATATTTATGTCATAAAAGGGGTCACAATTACTAACCAATCCTAAGAAAACCTGGAATAGAATTTGAAAACCTTAGTGGGTCAAAGAATATAACATATACTTGTAATTGAAGAAAGGGAGGAAGACTCTATAAAAGATGGTCATCCACAGTTTGCAGACTCATTGCCTTGAGTTGTCAGCTACCCGTTGACATGGAGAAAGTACTCGCTCCAATGGAGTTTAGATACCATTTCATAAAAAATGGGAAGAAAAATTATATGCTAACAAAAAAGCCAAATGCCTCAAATATAGGTTATTTAAAGGGGAAAAGAACATATTATTTATGTAAAAAACATTGAGAAAATTTGGACTACAACCTCTAATTTAATGACATACTCAACAAAGGTGTAGGAAACAAATGTATGCTCTGTATGCTCTTAATAAACAAAAGCTCAAAAAACAGTTTCCCACGTTTGATCGCATGCATGTCGTTGAAACACTTTGTAAGATGGCACTACAAATACAAAGCAAATAAAAGCAATTTCTACAAATTGAAGAGAAGTGCGGTGTATATAAATGACTAACATGTGGTCACTCTGATTTCCTGGATTAATTTGCTCGCTTCTCACTCATTGGGGGGTCACTGTGTTACCAATCCACATCTCAAAAATTGTTTTCTCCAATATCACTTTCTACGGACAAAGAAAAAAAAATCTTTTAAACTGAAACTTCTAACACCTCTAAGAGGAGGTTGTAGAAGCATATAAGTATTGGAAATACTTCTAACACCTCTTAGGGGAGCTTGGAGAAGAATACAAGCATTGGAAAGTGAGTTTTAGGAAATTTCTTAATGATATAAATAAACCCTAAACTATGAACAACAATAAATTGAGGAAATTGTAAAATTAAAACGATGTCTCAATTACTTGTTAAACTCTCTTTGAGTTTCTATTCTTCTCTTGGTTGTAGGAGGAGTGCCATCATCACGTCCATCGTTGGAAAATGTCGTGGATTTTCCACCAACAGACATGGAATTTTCCATCAAAAGTCCATTGCATGCGGAAGCATCATGGTTGATGGTTGATACAAGATATATGCTACAGATGAATAGATCTGAGAGTAGCACTTGTTTAGTGAGGTTGTGGTAGCGAATGCAGGTCGAAATTCATCTCGAAGTCATCGCCTAATGATTAGTAACAATTTGGAGTCAGTGAGTGAGGGGAAGACTCATGGAGGAAGGATATTTTCCAATGCTTAAAGGACATATGACAATTTCTTATATGTAGTTGACAGAAGACGAAAATTGGGCAAGGAAACCCCCCTTAAAAACACCCTTGGCATAATTAAGTCATTTCTATTATTATTATTATTATAGTTTTATGTGTTTATGATGAGTAGAATATCCATTCAAATAGTTAAACTTTCAAATAGTTTTATTCTAAAAAAAAATTAAGCAACAAAAAAATAACTATTAAATAAATTTAAAATAAAAATCTCAAATCTATATTAAACTCTAAAGAATAAAAAAATTAAAAAAATGTATGTTCAAAACAATATTTTTAAGTAAATGTTATATTTCCAACATAAACATAAGACTAGCACAACCGCTAACTCGCGGCTGGTGAACTGATCGTAAAAAAAAAACAAGTGAAAACACCAGGCCCATGCATGAAGAAACTGCGAACTTCCAAGCCCATCACACAAATAGTGGCTAAATCCCACACAGAAAACAAACCCTCCACATCTCAACCACTTATGGACAGTTGAAGAATTTGAAAAGTTAATCATTTAAACGTGGCAATCATATGATGTTACAGTAATTTCTTAATATGATTAGGTAAATGTTAAAAACCAAATAGGTTAACGGATGCATTTATAAATGCAAAGAAGTTATCAACAATAAATCTGACTCATTGATTTTGGAGGACGACTAAGAATATGCAAGCATCTTCAATGCATGACCATCAGATTAGAATTTAAGATTAAAAGATCATTAATTGTGCCCATATCCAAAATAAAACAAAATTAAAGATTAAAAATAAAACAAGAATAATCACTATACAAAGCAACTTATCTTTATTTCAAGATTAAGGATTATGTTTATATTTTGTTTAATAATAAAAGAAAAAAAAAATATTCAAAAGTTAATGGAAAATATAAAATTGTAAAAATGTCTTATATTTAATACTTATCTATTAAAATCTAAATTTAATATTATTTAAATTATTATAAATTTATAATAATTATTTTCTAAAAATAATATTTATGAGGTTGGTGATGAAAATGTTGGAAAATAATGTAATAAAATGATAGTTAAAAAAATCTCACTATTGACAAAATTTTTTTACCATATCACTAACTAATATATCATATTCACATATAAACAAGATATCAGTGACCAAAAAAAACTAAGTTCACAAATAACATGACAATGTTGTGTAATTACTCTACAACGTCCATTTAACTTTTAATAAATAAATGCATGTTAACACTAATAAACTAAAATAAAAAAATCTTATGTTGCAACATATCACTAGATAATGTTGGTTTTAAAATCACTAGTCAAAAGTGAAAATATAAATAATGATAAAGAAATATGCATAAATCCTTCTGCTAGTCTCAAGACCTAGAATTAGAAGGAGATGTTTGAGTACAACTTTGTCCCCTTATGAAGTATTAATGAATTATTTCAACTAGTCATGTCTTTAACTAGTCATGTCTTTAGATTATATTCTAATTAGAATTTTTTCTATTAAAAAAAAAAGAGTGATAAAGCTATCAATCCAACAAATTAATAAGGCTTTTAAACATTTGGACAATTTGTATTTTTTATAAAAAAAAAAAGTGATAAAGCTATCAATCCAACAAATTAATAAGGCTTTTAAACATTTGGACAATTTGTATTGTTGAAATTGTAATTCTTAGTATTTGGGTGGATTCAAAACCCAAAATAAAATTGCAATTTACAATTGTTGAAATCGCAATTTTGCAAATGACAAAAAAATCCAAATTTTAAAAAAGGGAAGGGTTTTATATCTCACTCATTATAGGCGTCTAGGTAAAAAGAATTATATCTGCACCTTTCGAAAGAGCCTTCCTCCATTTTCTTATAGTGTTGGAGTCGTATTGCTGCTTCTTTCTTGTGTGTAGAGGGCTTGAGCATACACTCCATTTTCGCTCCTCTTCCAGTGCAGCAGGCGCAACATTGACCTGAGCATGTGCGTGACTCTAGCCTACAGTGACATCGTAGAATACCTGAAGAATGGTTGACCCTGAATCCAACATCATTACGAGCTCCTTCAACAACTTGACTGCACATATCTTGGAGAAAAAATTGATGCATGGATAGAGGTTCTTGGTTCTTTGAATAGCGCCTTCAATTTGATGAGTTAGGTTATCGACCTCTTCCAATTCCAAATCATAACATCTAGCAATACTCACTTCTGTGTCGGCGAAGGCCGTTGTAGAGATGGCTAGCCAAGGTTTTCAACAATACTCACAATCTGTGTGGGCCATGGCGGTTGCAGAAATCGCTAGCCAAGGTTTTCTTGACGTAATGACAAAGGTGGTTTATGAATACATCGTAAACATTGCAATATGAGGTGCAGGAGGATGGCAAGTTAATGTCAAGATTAAGCCATGCTTTGGAATACATAAAAAAAGATTAGGCCATGCCATGGGATTAACCTCAAAATTTTCGTCTGGTTGATCTCAAAGCGCAAAGTGCCTACCAACTGCGTCCAAGTTGACCACTAAGCTATAAGCTATAGATACTTGTCGATCCGCTGAAAACAAAACTGTAATTGTTTGACTAGTTCACTTCAGACTTTGAGGTTCAGAGTTCCTTGATTTTTTCACCCAACAATTTCGCTGGAGATATTTATAGAACAAAACTATAGACCTTCTTAATTATTATTTAGTCGAAGTCGAATTTAATTTCAACTACGGAAGGGAGTTTGAGAATCAGTGAGGAATCGATACTCAGTAAGTGCTCGGCAATTTCCTCAGTCGTGGCCATAATGAGTTTAGGGACTCAACCATCCACAATACTTTAGATAATTTCCAAAGATTCAACTAAAGATTGAACATATGACCATCCACGTTAAGTCAATAACCTATCTTATAACCTTTTCAGAAACAACATTATTTTCCAGGTGCTCGGGAGCGATATTTGGGCGAAGAAAAAGCAAGCAAATTATGCCAATCATCAAACAAATCTTCAAACCATTAATTAAATCAGCAAATAAGATACAATCCACGGTTATCTAAATCACTTGAGAAATTAAGGTGAATTTTCGCATCATTGGAAATTGACTCGATTTTACAACAATTTTTTTTTTTTTTAAATTAATGTAAATCACTGATACAAAATTCATATTTTAACATCATTATAGATTCTTAGAGCAACAGGAAATATATAAACAACGGAATTTCAAAATGCATAGGAAAGGGGTTTTTACAAACCTTAGATTCTTAGAGTCATCCAATGTTATAAGGCAATGGTTCAAACGCCAGTCTTTCAAAAATATTTTCAAAAATAGATCTTTAAACCTTTAACAACAAGGGAAATTAGCAGTAAAGCTGTCTATACTTGCTTTTTAACATTTTAATATAATAGTTGTATATAATTCAAAATTAATAGTTAAAGCAATTGTAGTAGTTATATGTACTAATCCAAAATTAATAGTTAAAGCAATTATAAAACAGTTATATATACTAATCCAAAACTAATAGTTAAAGCAATTATAAAACAATTAAAACTTGTAATAATTTATTATTTGTTTATAATTTTTAATTAATATTTATTTATATATAAATGTGGTTTTTTTAAGTAATATTTAAAGTTTGCTTGCACATTTAAGCAGTGTGGGGTGTTTTTATTGAAAATATGTATTACCCATAAGTAACATAAATGCAATATATTGTTGGATTTGACATCAAGGTTATATGACCAAAATGTTAATTATCAAGCTCTTTTTTTGGTAAGAAGTCTGTGGTCAATGCCTTTGAATGTTGTTAGGATGTGATGTTAATTAGTCCGAGATATTTTTAATATATAATAAAAATTCATGAAACTTGGTAAAAATATTTAAAATACATAAGTAGTAGAACTTGATAAAAATATTTAAAAATTTAGATGAATAGATTGCATAATAAAAGTGAGAAATCATAACTTTTTTGTTCAATATATATTTTTGAGAGAACTAAATTCATTTATACAATTGAAATCAAGGAGAAGTGAGGAGTTTTTTTTTATTGTAAATTTTTGAGAGAGCTCAATATATCTATACAATCAAAATTTACAAATTTAAAGAATAGATAATAAGAATTACCTCATTAAATGATAAGGCTTGAGTAAGAAGTACTATCAAATCAATGAAATACTAAAGCATAAATTAATGGAACATAAATAAATTAAAAAATGATATCTTTTACATCAAGAAGGGATTAAAATAATGATATCTCTCACAACAAGAAAAATGACAAATTAAAGTGATGCTAGGTGGTATTTGAAGAGATTTTTGAATTTTTAACTTTTTTAATTAAATATTTAAATCTGACAATAAATATTAAAACCACATAAAAATAGTCACATCACTCTCTTTAACCAATAGAAAATTAAGAATTTCAATTTTCATAAAATAAAATAAAAATTATTTAAAAAAAATAGAATTAATAAAAGAAAATTGATGTCCCGGAGGTGTAGGACCCTGCGGGGACAAAAAATCCAACCATGTTAAGGGTTGGTATGGCTCAGGCCGGGTTAATCGCGTAGCCAACAGGTCCTACAC
>ML780393.1:516348-536618 GCA_009831015.1 Picea engelmannii
AATTTTAAAAAGTTGTATGCCATCAAAACAACTAATTGAAAGTCAAAAAAATTCACTCCTAAACAATTAGGATATACACTATCATAATAGCATAGACAAGTATAAAAATAGTTCTTTAAATTTAATATTTTTCTCCAATATATTATATAGCTTTTAAATTTCACAATATTAATCAATAAAACTATATTACTTCTCACTAATTTTCATTATAATTACTTCTTCTAAAAGTAACAATATTAATTAATAAAACTATATTAATATTAATTATAAAAATTAAACATTCAAATTTAAAATTAAAGAAATAGATTTAATGTAAAGTCTATTAAAATAAAAATTGATATTATTAATATATGATATATTCATAATATATAATGTATTATGAATGGTTTGGAGGTAAACTCATATTTTAACTATTCAGTGTATATTTTGTTTTCTCCATTATGTTAAAGGATATTGAAGCTTTTATGTCAATCAAGTTACATAATAATTGTGTAATGAATCTATTATGTGAATAATGACTTTGATTCCTCTTAAGCCTATCACTTACTCACGCTTACTGATTATGTTCACATCATAATATTACATTTTAATAAATTATATTTTTGTTATGGGGTTATTTTGTATTATTGATGAAATTTTAGATTATAATATAAATTATATTTTAATATATTGTATTTTGTTATGAAGTTATTTTGTACTATTAATGTAATTGATGCCATTGTTAGTATATTTTAATTTTTGGTTTTGGAGTATTAAGTTGTTTTTAATTAGTTAAGAGTCTTTTGATAATCTAATAAAAATAATAAAAGAATTTTTAATTTTTTTTTAATAGATACAGTCAAATTTGGTAGCTATGTTGGGTTCTAATTCAACCTCGTGCACAATTTGATATCATGTAGAAACTATTGTATTATAGGGAGATAGAACCAAAAATACATCTTCTTTCTTTAATAAATAAAACTAAGAATTTTGGTTGTTAAACTAGGTCTAACTATTAAAACTATTTGAGATTCATTGAACAACTCTTTCCTTTTCATCATTGAGATTCATTGAACAACTCTTTCCTTTTCATCATATGAGCCATATAACCTGTTAAAACTATTTGAGATTCATTAAACAACTCTTTCCCTTTCATCATATGAGCCATATAATTGGTTAAAACTATTTGAGATTCATTGAACAACTCTTTCATTTTCATCATATGAGCCATATAACCAGTTAAAACTATTTGAGATTCATTGAAGAACTCTTTCCTTTTCATCATATGAACCATATAACCGGTTAAAACTATTTGAGATTCATTAAACAACTCTTTGCTTTTCATCATATGAACCATATAAGAGGTTAAAACTATTTGAGATTCATTGAACAATTCTTTCCTTTTCATCATATGAACCATATAACCCATTAAAACTATTTAAGATTCATTAAACAACTCTTTACTTTTCATCATATAAATCATATAACGGGTTAAAACTATTTAAAATTTATTGAACAACTCTTTCCTTTTAATCATATGAGCCATATAACTAGCGACAACGGTTGACATTCCATCGTAATCATTGTTCCTTGGAGCATGTCTTAAGTTGGAAAGATGGATCGTTGCCTTCTGATAAGATGCCAACCCCATTTTTTAAGTCCTATGCATGGGACATGGTGGCAATCCACGAAACTTGGCATGTGGCTTTATTTATGCATCACATAGACGGTGATTCGCTACATAAAAATCCACCTATAGCATAAATATCCACTAATATTATTAAAAAAATCTATATTCATATATCGAATTACAATATCACTTACAAAGTACCAAATAATTATGTCATTTTGTATTAATCGTTAAAAGCTAAGTATGGATATAAAAAGATTTTAGAACATTTTACAATTTAATTTTATACATTGAAATTAGACAAAACTTCTTACAATATCATTCCATTATACATACTATTGAATATTTGCCCCCACCCTCATATATGATAATATATAATACATATTATCTAATATTTCTGGTATCCCACCCTCATCCTTATCCTCATATTCCATTATATACACAACTTAAATCATTATAAAATTGTAAATCCAATGTAAATCTACGTTGGAGATTCCGCGCTGGAAACCCACCCCAGTTACTTCCCCACATAGTGGTCAGTATGGGAGTGATAAAGCTTCGCAACCCCAAGGGACACAGGTTTCGAGCTCATGACCTCTCCCCAAACTGGAAGAGTGTACGCATGTCTTAACCAATTATGCTATCCCATGATACCCATTATACATACACCTTGAATCACTGTAAAACTTAAAATGAAATTTATGATCCCAAGGTTATAAGGTTATAGAACCAGATTAGCTTACTCTTTATGTCACCTCAAATCTAATATCATCATATTAGAAAAGTTGTTAAATGCAAAGTAAGAAATCGACGTCGAGTGCTTGCTGAGCATTTTTTAAAGACGTATTAAATGCGAAATGCTAATCCATTAAGCTCGAGTGCTTCCTCAGTCTTTTTCTTATTGAAAATTGAACTTTTAGCTTACTCCTTATGTCACCTCAAAACTAATATGATCATATTAGCAGAGGTGTTAAATGCAAAACACTCATCAATCAACGACGACTGCTTCCTTAGGCTATTTTTAAAGAAGAGGTATTAAATGCCAAATGCTTCTTCAGGCTTTTTCTTCCTATTTAGGAAAATTGAATTTATTTCTCACGCTTGAGAGCTGATTTAAGGGCTGCAATATACACTCTTACAACCATAAAAATAATTTACGGAAAGATGCTGAAATGATTATGGAAAGATTTCGGATCGATGGCTTCATTGACACGCATCTAAATTAAGTGAATCGATCTGCTGGCCATAAGTTCTCTATAATCCCCGTCGGTTATAAATTCAATCAATTACTCTCTACAATCTGCTCCAATATTCTGTGAATTGATCGACGATGCAGCATTTTTCAGCCATCTATGACTGGATTTATACTCTTCCACCTCCTTCGGGTTGGGTAAAGGTAGACGTCTCTTACGATTGTCCCGGCGTTACTCCATACGCACTATTTTATAAGCATAGCAATGGCAAAATACTGATTAGTGAATTTGTTATCAGTAAAAGTGTTGTAAAGGGCGTTCTGTACTTTCAAGTTGATATGTCATTCTACCATACGGAAAGTGAATATATTTGGTTTTCCTCTCGTTAGGGTCGGATGTCGTTTAGTGACTAGGAGGACAATAAGATGTCCCACATTTTAGCCATGCTGATCAATTATGCCTTTAAAGATGTTTATAGAATTGGTGACACACAGTTAGCGAAAGTCCTCGTGGATTTAGACCTTGCAAAGTCATCTGAATATAAGGATGTATTTACCACTGCGTTTTTGGCTGCACGCATCCGCATCTTCAAAGAAGATGATGTCATCAAAATTGGAGAGTCACATGGATTCCAGTTCTTAGACAACGAACTAGAGAATGCCACTATGGGAATCAAATTTAAGTTTATTTCAGCTCTCGGCGATGATGGTATAGATCACTTAATGTCGAAGGTGGCATCCATTTTCACTGAAAACAACTACAAGCGCACACCTGACGAATTACTTGCTGAAGGCAATAATCCTTTAGTATACTCAAACAGCGATATTGAAGGCTTCTGGATTGTAAGAATCTACGCTCCTGTTATTCTAATGAATGTATTCGCCGGTTACAGCAAAATTTTAGATTGGAATCACCATCGAGTAGCTCATCACCAGATGCAGGCAAATATCCAGTTCCGATGGATAGAAGTGCAGGTCCGAATCCGTAATCTGCGGTGTGATGTTATTGCGCTATTGCCAGAAAAAGATGAACGGCACTTCCCATCTCGGCTCTTGTTATCAATTGGCCCCCATTTTGATCAATCTAATATCCGCATGTTTTCACTCTCTCAGTCGTCCAATGTTCCTCCTAGATGTGAATTACGTCCAGAGAGTCTAAGTCACCGTTACAACAGTGGATTTATTTTCCCAGAGATCTTAAACACCCTCGGGGGTAGTTGCTGGAAATATGAGCAGTCAGAAGAAAGAACAAATGTTGGAACTCTGGATTGGAATCTTTATAGTAATTCCACAGGATATGAGGTGCTGTCCAGAAGCCCAACACTACCAGAGGGGACCATTAGTCCATGGTTCGAGAAATGGGTGCAGTAGGGTATCGTGCTCCCCTTTTACTAAGAAAGGGGGTGTGGTGTTCACAGAGGATGATGGATATGGGCATCCCATCACGTGTACGGTGAAGAAAGATTTACAAGGGCAAACACTGAAATGGCACATGCGCGGCTCGATCTCGCTGACATTTTGGCCCATGAAAGATTCTTGTGGAAGTTGGCAAACGATAAAACATGAATTCTCTCAAGACCTTGAACTGAAGCGGGTGGAGTCTGGTTTTGTTACTGTATGAAGTTTCCCTCTTTACTAGTTACAGCGAAATTAATATATCGTTAATGTGTAGTTTTCTACAAATTTTGATTTTGGTTAACGTAATGCCACTGGTGGCACTGTATAAACGTTTTATCCTCTGTGTTCCTAGAGAAAAGGCATAGCATGCAAAGTTTCAGAATGTATGCCGAAATGTTTTGATTATGCCTTGTAAAAGTACGATTCCCTGGTCGGCTGCCTATATTGAATTCTCACACTTTTATGAACTAGCTCATGATTGTTATTATTCCTGGTCTCTTTTATTTTAATCTCGTAGCCAGGTTAATCACTTGAATTTTATTTTTTTATTGATAGTGGAGAATTTAAGCAGTAGCAAACTGAGGTGAATTTTAAAATTTCCAAGTTAATAAATTTTTTTCTAAAGATTATAATATTTGGTAGAGAAACTTTTGGATTTAAATTGTTTGTGGAGTTTGAAACAACGATAGATAGTTTGGATCATAGGTTTCTCTAACATTATGATTAAATATGAAAACTTGTATACTCAAACAATATGATATGTTTATTAAGAGTTTAATTTTCATTTCTAGTATTTCAATTTTGATGTAATTGATGTAATTTTGATGTAATTGATGTAATTTGCGAGAATTAAATTTAGGTAGAGAAATTAATAATCATTCTTTCCAATCACCCTAAATTTAATTAATTAAATTTTATTTTTACAAAACAAAACAAATTTTAATTATTACACATTTGAGTGATATAATTCATTAAAATTATCATTAAAGATTTTGAACAAATACATTGTGTGAATACTATTAATTGAGTGTGTGAATACTATTAATTAAGAATTGGTGAATAAAAAAAAGCTAAATTTAAGTAACATAATTCACTAATTACTAATAGAGATTTTGAAGAAGTACATTGTGTGAATACAATTGGTGAATAAAAACAACTTTTTTAAGTGTTTGAGATGAATGGACCATTAATACATTAAAAGCGAATCCTAGCTTTTAGTGTTGATAGACGTTGAGAGGATTTGATAACGAAAAGGGGTTAAGGGATTCAAGGAGAGGATTCGTTCATTCCATAATAAATAACATCCTTAGCATGATGCACATTCCAATTTATGGAGGATGGTGTCCCTTGTGGATGGTAGTACCATCTTTTGGATGGAGTTTTTCTAACTCATTTTGTTTAAACATATCAGCTATGTTGTTCAATGATGTATTTGCACAGGTTCATTACGCATAATTTTGTTGCTAAATGTTTGTGTTGTGATGATGCGTGCAAGAAAGGTGCATCATAATTTGTGTAAAATGTACAATGGTCTTCAACGCACTTCCACCACTAACATTGTTGATTCGAGGGTCTTGTTTTAACATGTTTTCCAACATCCTAGTTTTCACTGCTATCCATCGGAGTCCAGTTGCCTCAAATTCCAACATGTGAAAAAAGGGGTCTAGTTGCCTCAAATTCCAACTTGTGAAAAAAGTGTTCATTTACCAAAGAAAATAAGACTTTATTTTACAAATTCTCATCATTCCAACATGTGAAAAAAGGGGTCTAGTTGCCTCAAATTCCAATTTACAAAAGAAAATAAGACTTTATTTTACAAATTCTTATCATGAAAACAAACATTATAGGGGTATTTGTTTAAAGTTGTATTGAAGTACATAGAACTCCGTTGGATTACCAAACTCTTATCGGTATTTTCAAGCCAATTTTATAACCAATGTATGAAAAATACATTTTCTTGTAGGTATTTATGCTCATAAGCTAAAATCAATCTTGACATGCTTTGTGTAAAGCCCTTTGTGACACCCATCAAAAGTGCATGTTCCTAGGGTAGAGTTGGCGACAAGTTGGTTAAAAGAGCACAAGGAACATGTAATCGATTGGGGAGACAGTCATATAGATGTACTCATAAGCACCTTGAGAAAGTCATATAGATGTATGAAGAAGCACCTTGGGCGCACGATGGTGACTTGCAAACCCAAGGGAGCATGCGCCTCATTTTCCTTGCGGCGGATGATGGGAACTTGGGTTGCATTTGGGAAAGGATGGGGTGACTTGGGTGGGCGCCCTAGGAGTGGACCCATCTGCGCTTAGAAGCATGGGTGCATTGGAGAGGTTGGATAATACCATAGACACATCCACGAAGATTCACTTTGACCAGTTCAAGGAAACACACAAGGCAAGGGTGCACCCAAGAGATTGGGGTGTGTTGGCATGAGGAGCCTGCCCAAGGATGGTGCGCACCCATGCAAAAAGATGCGAAGGTTAAATGAGCACATAGGTTTGATAGGCACACTGCAAGAGTTGCATCGGTCCATTTGGGTGTGCGTCGGTTTGCGAAGGGAAACGACACCCAAAGGACATGAAGGTTCGTGAAGGACTCGGTTGGAGTCCATATAAATAACACAAGGAGACGAGATGAAAAAGCAAGAAGCCAAGCTAGCAAGGCAGAGTTGTGAAAACATGGAAGACAAGTAACCAAAAGTGGGACGCACCAGGGAATTTTGGTGAAGTGTTATAGCAGGTATGGGTGAGGCATACTACGAGGCAGATCCAATGTCTGTGTTAGATTGGTGAAGTGTTTCTACAAAGAAGGGACAAAAAGTATGTGGTCTATACATGTAAGGGGCACACCATAGAGGTTGCGAAAGTTGTTGTGATAGTGAAGCTCGTGTGGAGAATTTGTGTATGAGTTGGTTAGGTGATACAAATCGTGTGACTCTGCCTAAGTTGTAAACCAAGCCAATAGTGCTCATATTGTAATTGTTTCAAAATAATAATATTAAATCAGGTGTCAGGAACTTCTTGTGTCTCTTGCACTATATATGTGTGTCTCTTGTTTGTTTCACAAGTGTTCTCTTTCTTTCGCATGTTTGATGAATGTAAGCTTAAATGATTAAGTGTTAAGCTGGTAACAAATTGTCTAAGTACACAAGTGAGTTGCACAGAGTAGTGGTGTCACTTGCCCGTAGCCTAAAACAAAGTATGGGTATGCTTTACGTGAAGAGGTGTATCCTAGGAAAAGTATCCTTGATGTTTCCAAGAAGCCAAGTGAGAACTATCAGTGCCCTCAAGAGGTGTATGATTGCAACATTCTAGAGGCATCTTACGGGGTCATGATAGGTAGTATCAAAGCTTGAACCATGCTTTATTACAATGGTGATAGGGCACATCATAGAGACAATTTGGGCAAAAGACTTGATGAATGCTTCGGTATGACAAATATTTCCATCACAGAGACAATTTGGGTGTAGGATTTGGTTTGTGTATGGTTTGTGTATGGTTTGTGTCAGAGGTAAGTGCCAAGTTGTGGATGCGATCGTGACTTGTGAAAAATCATGTGCACACACTTTGAGAAGACTAGAAGAAGAGTTCGTGGAGTGAACCAAACACTTGGGAAAGGAAGACGATCGCAAATTTCATTGTAGAACTCATCGTAGAGTTCATCGCAAAGTTTTGGAGAGTTGTTTGAGGAAAATTATTCGGTTCCTTCGACAAACCTCTTGCAAGTAGGGTGAAGATATTTGGAGGGTTTTCCATGGTTGGATCGCATGCAAATGGAAGTGACACAAAGAGGGAGCCTAAGATAGGCAGAATGAAGGATCAAATTTTTATCTTGGAGAACATTGTTGAACAGATGACATATGCAATGTATCAACATGGTGATAACGTTGAACGGATGGAGACTAGAATAGAAAAGATGATGATCCGGATTATGTTTGGCACAAAATGAGATCGGAGATATAATCAAGAAATGCACTAAGATATCACAGATATTCAATAATATAACATAAACATATCAGAGATGCAACCATAAACACAGAGATACAGTAATACACGATTTCTATTAATGAAAGAAATGCAGAGACACTGTAAAAATACAAAGTGAAAGACTCGCTAGAATGGTGGCAGCTTATCTCTGAGAAGAGATGTGATGGCTACTCGCATTCGCAAGAAGATGATTTCAATGAGGCTCTGAAGGAATTTTTTACAATAAACCGGAATGCCAAAAATCCTAGACATCAAAAAACCTAACCCTAGAAGATGAAGCACCAAAAGTCATGTGGGCCCCATTTGGGGTCGTAACTTTTGCATACGATCTCCGTTTTAGGCGTATGATAGCTCGTTGAAAAGGTATCGTCAAGAAAATTTATTTTGGGGGATCAATTATATCTTTGACTATAATTGAGAACCTCGATCTCGAAAAACCTTCATTTGGGCCCTCAAAATGGCCCCGTAAGTTAAAAACTGCTAAAAATAATAAATTGCCAAAATTTCCATAAAACTATTTTGAGCCAGTCGGAAAATATGGGTGGCCACCGATATTCACCTGGATCAATCCTCCCTCCTTAGGAAGCAATGGTCTCCATTGCGTTGAGTTCTCGGGGGAGAGGGAAAAGCGTTTTCTAAATCTGCATCTTTGTGAGTTGCTTGCCTTGCCGGAGACGTCGCGTTGTTCAGTTTGTGGAAGTCTGTCATGAACCTGTTGAGGTTGAGGCTATTCAACAAGTCGGGATACAAGAGAGGACGATGTGCAAAAGGAATATTTGCACTTTGATGCAACCTTGTCGACCTTCTTTTGTTTGATAGAAGGTGCTTGGGGCAAAGCTGTAGTGGTTGCAGTGTCCTTCTGTTCCCCTTTTGAACAGATTATGAAGAAGATGAATTTTGCAGTATGAGATACTACCTTGCGAAACTTTTTAGGTGGTACAGTAGTCAGAACTAACTCTGGTATTCTATAGAGATGACCCCCCAAAGTAACAATGACACTACGGAGTTGAGACTTATAAACAACATGGTGTCTCCACATATATGGTTGGCCCAAGAGAACATCACAGACATCCAGTGGGGAAATATCACATAATACCTCATCTTTGAAGGGTTGGATGCCGTATGACAATCAACATTGTTGGCTGACACATAAATCTCATCCTTGGCGAAGCCACTCGATGTTGTATGGTTGTAGGTGTGGTGTTGTCGACAATCTCAACTGTTTGATGACCTCTGCTGAGATGATGTTCTTTTGTCTTCCGCTATCAACAATAAAATGCAACGAGGTCCTCTTCACCCACCTCTGTGAATGAAAAAGGTGCCCCCCCTCTTTAGGATCTGTTGGTTCTTCTGGTTGAATTGTTGCGATCACGAAAATAGTAGTGGGGTCTGCATTAATGATATATCCTTTACCAATATTTTAAGAATCAGATTATGAATCAGGGTTTGGCTCCTTGTCTTTGATCTCGGCCACCAATGACTATTTTGAGAGACATTCATCAGTTTTGTGCCAGGGGATTTTCTGGAAATCACACCATTTTCCGGTGTCCTTCTTTGTATTCATGTGATCCTTCTTTTCCTGTGTCTTGGACTGGTTTTCAGGAGACTGTTTGTTAGGGTCGTCTTTGTCATACTTTTGTTGTTGCAGATTTGCATACCCGAATTCCCGTTTATTCTGGTGCTTAAATTTCTACTCAATTTTAACAGCATATCGATAAGCAACATCGAGTGATGAGATGTCTAGAAAATTCGTTTCAGTCTGGATGTATCTGTGTAGAGCCCCATAGTATTTCAAAACCAAATGTCACTCGGAGTCTTTGATACCCAACTGGGTGCGCAAGGTATGGAAGGTATTGGTGAACTATGGAACTGCTTGGCCCCTCTCTTGTTGTAGTGTGGTCCATCTCATGTATTGGTCCTATAGTTTCCAACAGGGTAATACTATTCCTTTACCGCATCCACAAAAAAATCCCAAGTGGGATCGACCCCATATATTTCAGAGTCCTCTGTGGAGCTCTGCTCCCAATAAGTTTCCCAACAATGTTTGACATGGGGGAGAGCTTTAAGGAGTGCGAAGGTGATATTTTCTTTGTCGAAAATTTTGTGAACAGAGAAATAACCTTCTAGCAGATTTAACCATTTGTCTAGGGCTTTTGCATCTATCTATCCTTCAAATATAAGAATATCAAAATTAACTTGTACCTTGAAAGGCGAGGTGCCTCCAAACTGGCCACTTGATGAAGATGCGCATGTTGCTATCGGCAGGCGTTGAAGGATGTGGGAAAAATTATCCATCATTTCATCCCTCTGTTGCGTGAGAGCTTGCTCAAGCAACAAATTGATAGAATCGTCTACTCCTTTGTTTTTCTTTTCTTTTTCCATTGAGGGTTTATTAGGTGTGAGAGAGCGATTGCCTTCAAGAGAGACAAACTTGAGACCCAAATCGCTATACTTATACCTTGTCGAGGACATGTATTGAAAAAATGATCAAGAGCAACTTGCTCTGATACTACTGATCCGGATTATTTTCAGCACGAAATGAGATTGGAGATATAATAAAGAAATGCACAGAGATATCGCAGATATTCAATAATATAACAAAAATATATCAGAGATGAAACCATAAACACAGAGATACAGTAATACATGATTTCTATTAATGAATTAAATGTACAAAGACTGTAAAAATATAGAGTGAAAGACTCGCTAGAATGGTGGCAGCTTATCTCTAAGAAGAGATGTGACAGCTACTCGCATTCGCAAGAAGATGATTACAATGAGGCTCTGAAGGCCTTTTTTTACAATAAATCGGAATGTCAAAAATGCTAGACATACAAAAACCTAACCCTAGGAGATGAGGCACCAAAACTCATGTGGGCCTTGTTTGGGTAAGTTGGTGCATCAACTTCCTGGGGTCTTGCATACGATCTTCGTTTTAGGCGTATGATAGCTCGTTGGAAAGGTATCATCGAGGAGATTCATTTTGGGGACTCAATTATGCCTTTGGCTATCATTTATAACGTATATTTCAAAGAACCTTCATTTGGGCCCTCAAAATTTCAAAATTTCTAGAAAATTGTTTTGAGCCAGTCGGAAAAGGTGGGTGGCCACCGATATCCACCTGGATCAGATGAGGCATGGGTTTAATTATGTCATTCCGGTGTGCAAGGAGACTATGAACATGATCATTGACACCTTAACTGACGATGTTCAAGATAGGCTCAAGGCAGCAAAGGATGCACTAGATTTAGTCACATATAAGTTGAAAGTCCAAGATGACACCATCACATTGTTGAAAAGATATTTTTGCAATGGATAAATCTCAACTATCATGCCAATGAGGATCATTATAAAGGAATCTCAACCATGTGATGGTATTCACAATGTTAAGTTGCCTGTAATTTTTTTTTGGAACATGGAGCAATACTTATAGTAGTTGAATGGAAGTTTAGACAAAGCTAAGATGAACCTTGTTGTAATGTTCTTAATAGGAATTTCTAAGCTCTAGTGGAGGAACCAAGTGGAAGAATTAGTAGCTGGGAGAATCATAGAGAAGATAAAAAAAAAATAGGCATAGATTAAGGCAATCTTGAAGGCACAGTTTGGTCCAAGAAACCAAATGTAGATCACAAGAAGTCATTTGTTGGCTCTTAGGCATGCTGGTAAGATTCAAGCCTACATCAAGGAGTTCACAAGGCTCATGTTGCATAAGAGAAACTTTTCCACTTCATGAATGGTCTACAACCATGGGCACAAAGTGAGTTAGGACACTGGAATGTGTAGAATCTCATGACAACCATCACCGAAACAGACAAAATGTTGGAATTCAGAGGTGAACCCAAGGCAGGTCCCCTAAGAAAAGTCACGATTCCTGAGGTGAGAAGAAGCAAGGGAAGGGGAAGAATAAGGACAAAGGAAATGTAAATACATCTAAGGATAGTGAGGATAGTGCCAATAAAACAGATGCACTGAAATAGAAGAATCCAATTTTGTGTTGGATTTGTGCCAAGGAGCACTATGCGGAGAATTGTCGCTTGAAACTGAAGTTGAATGCTTTGGAGAAATAGTACAAACCATATGTTGGGGTCTTACAGTTTTTGAACGTTTTCATGTATAAGGTGGATCCAAGGAGATCCAAGGGCAAGATGACATGAGTTTTCTATGTGTATGCCAAAATTAATGGGAATTCGATGATGGTTATGATGGACAGTGGGGCGACTCATAACTTCTGAAGGGAGGATATGGTGCATATACTTCAGATGTATCTCGAGTTAATGCAGAAAACCTTCAAAGAAGTCAAATCAGTCTTAGAGAGGGTCGTTGGTGTCGCCAAATATGTCTCGTTGAAGATTGGGGATTGGTGTGAAAGGACAGGTTTAACCATTGTTCTTATGGAATATTTCAAAGTTGTGTTGGGATAGGAGTTCGTGAGGAATGAAAAGAAAACATATATTTCTCACATGAATAGTTTGACAATTTTCTCAGGACAGACTCCATGTTTGAGTCCTACCATGAGGAGGAAGGAAGGAGGTATGCAAATGTCCTCTTTGTGGTTGGTTGTTGCAAACAACCAAAGCTGACAACCTTGTGGGGGTGAACCTGGACAATTTGGGACGACGGTTGGAGAACTCAATGCAAAAAATGAAATAATGTTGGTGTCGATGAAACAAAGGCTTTTCAATGTTGAATACATAGTTGGAGATTTGGAAAAGACAGTGGATGGCTTGACATATTTATATTTAAAGTATGAATCATTGAATTTATCTCTACTCAACAATCGATAGTTAATTTAAAATAAATTAATTATTGAATAAAAGCACAACTAAGTTATCAACTAAACATTACAACGAAAGTATAAATAAGAAAACCAAAAATCTCACACACGACACAAACATGTTTTTCCCATCAACTAAGATTATCATTCAAATAAATTCAAAGCTTGCAAGGGTTTCTTTATTGGGAAAATGACACAAATAGAAAAGAGACAAAGTACATCAACATCTAATTGGATGATCTACTCCCAAAGCCTATTGTGTATGATAACAATGCGACTATTACCCTGATCCCCACGTTGTCATGCATTATCGGCATGAATGTAACCTGGAAATCGTTTTATCCATGTGACCTATACTAGAATACCTACGTTGTCCTGCAACAGACCAATCATTCTGCTTCTCTCTCTCTCTCTCTCTCTCTCTCTCTCTCTCTTCCTTTGACCCAAATCTATATATGGAATTCCTTCTCCACCTATATATTATCTCTTTGAATCACATTCCTTCATGATCCAACTCTCTCTGCTAAAACACTAGGATGAAATTCTCTTCACCCAATCTCTATGATATCTCAGTCACTAATACAATGTATCATGTGTAAGAAAAAACCCTTCTTTGATTCTACACTTTCGAATGATTCCACACTAAAATTAGTCTTTCTTTTATATCTCTATGTAAAAGTGTATTTTCCTTTACCCTATCCTTACTTTTATAAGAATGAGTTATGACCCAACCCTAATCTATAAAGTGATTGACGATTGAGATTACTTTACACATCACTTGAGATCAACGACTATTATTTAATTCACTAGTGTTAATTAAAGAATTTCCTTAAATAAAACTCAACTCATTAATAAAAGTACTTTACTTTAATAATTCATTTAATTAAAGTAAAGTCTCAAGGTAGGAGACTTTGAAATATTTCCACATGTTAAACACCAACACTATGTAGAAGTGCATATTTGAGGCTACCATTCATTAACACTCCCTCTTAGTGAGGAAGGTACTTCTATCACCTCGATGTGGCTCTGTCTTCACTACCATTTCTGCTACCATGTATTATTTCTAATCCACCTGATTGGGTGCTCCCTCTAAAACAAAAGTTGTCATTTCTATCTCTCTTAGACATGTCTTAGAAGAATTCCCTTTGATAATTCTCCTAGAAACCTCCTGCTCATGAGAATCCTATATGGTAATCTCATACCATGAATCCTTTATAAACATGGAAGGCTATTCCTTCCCCCATAAACCTAAAGGTTGAATCCCTCTGAGATATTTAACCTTTGGAGCTACTTGCTCCTTGTTCTCTACCACTTTGTTGCTTTCCATTGCTCACAATTGGTCATCCTTTTGATTATGGATGACCAATTTTGTTTCATTTTTTGGAGGAGTGATATGAGTATTAGTAAATTCCCAGATTTTGTTCTCCATCAACACCAACATGATCCTCTCTTTTCAAACACTATAGTTGGAAACCTAATCCAAACTATCCTCAAATTGCAATCAAGTTTCCATCTCCAAGATCTGATATGATAACCCTACGCCGAAACTACTCATGTACTGTCATGTATGATCTCTACCCGCACTATCTGCACTAACATCGTGACTTTTTCATTGATACTCGCGTTTTTCCACGTGGTATGCATGACCTTTAATAGAATACTCATGTTATTCTTGATCCAACTATAGTACGGTTGTTTCTCTGAAATATGTCCTTCGATTTATTCATGTTGGTTATGGATCTGATAAGATCTCCTTGTATATATAATATATCTACTACAAAAGATAGTGGATTTGTGCTTGGTCCTTCAAACACCCACCATGGAACTACTGATCCAATAGATATGTTGTTGTAATCCTAATTCTAAACTCGATCTCTCTCCTGGTCACTCAGATCTAATAGATCTGGTGTTTGTGCACCCTGAGTTTGACTTCCTCTCGATGCCACAACTTTTATACCATGTTGAAGTTCCCTCTACTCAACATGCAATAGTTAATTACAATTAAAACAATTATTGAATCAAAACATAGCAGAGTTATCAACTAAACATTACAACATAAGCATAAATAGGGAAACCAAAAATATCACACGTATCAAGACACAAATATATTCTACCCAACAACTAATCTTTTCATTCAAATAACTTCAAAGCTCATAAGGGCTCCCTTGCTGGGAAAATGTCCCAAATAGAAAAGATACAAAGTACTTCAACACTTGATTGGATGATCTGTTTCCAAAGTTGTTAGGAGTAAAATCTCTTTATGGCATGGGGTAAATCACAACAGATGGAATGACACGTAGAAATCAACTCTAATCCCAGGTATTCTGTATAAATGAAATGACAAAAATACAAGGCCAAGAGCCTACTTCCTCTGAATGTTTGATGAAGACCACCGTTGACCACACAACTCAAAGTTTTATACCTACAACTTGTCCTCAACAACCAACATACACAAGCAGATGGTGACAATATATAGTCTTATCATATAGATTAGCATAATCCATTAACATTCATGAAAAATATGCCCATGGAATAACAATTCAAATATTTGCAAGATATCAATTGGATGAGAAAAGAGTATTTGTATTAAAATAATCAACAAAAGTATATATGTGACAAAATTCTATACCAACACATATCAGAACTGAGAAACTAAGTCCCTCTAGTTAGTCCCCCACCACTTAAATCCTCCACCAAAGGCAAGCTCATATAAATGATACAATGAGGTTCTCAATCACAAATAAGGAAGAGCTTGGGGGATGAACAATGAGTTCATACTTTCAAGGATAAAGAGATGCAGACTCAATATGAAGTGAAATTTCTCAAGAGTGTTTTTGGTCTCAAAGTTGAATTCTCTCCTCCAAGACTTGGATATGGCTCAATTTATAGCCCTCAAATGAAACTGAATGGTTGAGTTGGAGCATTTCCAGTATATAGAAGGTCAAGGATCATGGATCTTGTGACATGGCATGGAAACCCAAAATAATTTTTAGTTTTGAGCACCAAACCCGATGTACGCGGGCTGTAGTGGAGAAACCTACATATACTCTTGTTTTTTAACTGATAGGGCATGTATATGTGGGAAACTGTGTTTTTTTGGCTCTGGAAGGTACAAAAGGGGACTTCAAGTCTGCATAGGGAAATGGAAAGGCCATCCAAGAAAGTTGCATGGGGTGAGGAAAAATTTGTTGTAACAGATGCCCCCTAATGTGTGAGGTCAGAGAAGTATCTTCGATGACCAAAATACATTATAATTCCTAGAAGTGGAGTAATGGAGTCTCATCTGGAAGTGCTAGTTACTCATGAGAATATTACAATCCATAATGATTTTGTACACATGGCTTCAAATCTGAATTACACTGCAGATCCATGTGGAAATATACCAAATAGTAGTTCATGGCCATGAATAGGCAATACAAAGAAGACACATGCCATACGTTGTCTTATTCATGAGCAAGGCTTAGTGGAAACCAATCTCAAAATCAATATGAAGATATTTGTATGCAATGGAGTACAATCTGATCTCTCATGATCACTGAAGTCATATAGGTATTGGTCCAATGAAAGATAACAACATATTAGGGAAGTTGCTATTATAAGCTTGAGGTATTTTACAATATCCACCGAAGGCACAAGTATGCATCACATGAATAAAGGAATTTAGGTTGAACACAATGAGATTTTGTTTGATTACCAGTCATTAAGGTATACTGTTAACAAATGCGAGACAACCTACTGATAATGAAAGTAGGTATCAAGGCGTCAAATACATTCTTACAAGTGTGAATAAGGTTGTTGAGGCCGAACACTTAAATAATCCATAGATTAGGAGACATTGATATATTCCCAACTATCGATGGAAGGATATCCTGCCATTGATGACTACAAGCCTCTAGGTACTCATAGGACTCTAGGCCTCATTTCCAGAATAAATGAGATAAATTCGATGGAAGGATACCCATTGAAAGGAGAAAATTAGGGCATCTATCATCAGTCAACACGAGGTACAAAGAAACAGCTTGATGATTAGGAGGAGCTCAAAAAAATAGGATGTTCATGAACCAACGACCCTGTGTGTCTCTCGCATGAACCAGATGCAAGTAGTGCACGAAAGAGACTCCTTGAATAACATCCAATGAAGAAGAATACCGATAAAGGAGAGGTAACCACCAATAAGGCTAATGAAATACAAGACATTGCATGAATCCCAATGTATGAATATATTTCTTATCGTTGAACATAAGGGAAACCCCCCAATCAACGACCAATGAGGATATATCGATTGTTGGGTTCAAGTTTACCTACCCATAATGAAAGTAGGACCGAGGTGCATGGTATGACTACAACTTCATGTGAATCTAAGACACATTGATGGTATGGTCGACATGCAAAGTCAAGATTTATGAGAAATGGTAGACACAAGTTTATAGACATCCTTTGAATGAGAGCATGAGACATATGGATAACTTGGGGCAGTATAGACTTGATGATAAAATTCGTGATGCAGGAGGCATCAAAAAACTCTCCATAGGGACTGGAAGAATAGTAGGTCGTAGGAGTAAACTTTAAATAATGAGCTCATCTTCCTAAGGTCATTCTAAACCCAAACTTTGGATGACAATGGATTCAAAAGTTTGTTCTATGTTTAAAGAAAACACGATTGTTGTTGATATGAGATAATATTATTTTCCTGTCCGTCTTTTTTTGTTTTTTGCATAGGCAAAGAAATGCTATAATATAGGAGTGGAAACGAGTTTAGCGAGTAAGAAACTAGCTCCAAACAGTGGAACATAACTATGTTGAATGCAAGGAAGTGCATGCGGGGCATGGACACTCGGGGGGAAGTTTCCTCCTAGGGTACAGGGTGTCGAATTGCAAAGAATATAAACAAGGCTCTGCTTGGCTATGTTAGTTTTTTTGCTCGGGGGGTACTCTACATGTTTTGTCTTGTATGCGGATGTAACCTTATGTTTACACTACCAGACACTTAACTTTGTAATGGATTTTTATAAAGCTGTAAAGTGGTTCTTTTAATAAAGTGTACCTTCTAATTTTAAAGTGACTTTATTTCATAAAGTGCACTTATGTAATAAAGTGAAATGTACTTTAATATTTTAAGTGATTCATTTTGGAGGGAATGAATCATGACCCTTGATCTTGAAAAAGGCAAGATTAGATCTTGGCCTTTGGACTTAGAGTTGGAGAAGGTGAAAAGACATTTGGGAGGTAAAATGTCATTTTCAAATTTATAAAAGAATGCATTGGGTAGTGTGCAAGACACAAGAGGAGGATATTGAGAGAGAATTTTCGAGTAGGCGTGACAGAGAAAAAATAGGGAAGCAAAGAGGGCCCATTTCCCAAGACAAAGTTGGCACAAATCCCAAGAGAGCATATTTGTTTCATTGTTGAGTTATTTTTTTGTTGTGGGAGGTCGTACTATACGGATTTGTACAGTTCGTACATTAAGAAGAAAAGGGCATGAAAATCAAGGTGAGGCTTGGCACAGTTTTGAAGGTTGTTTTGTTGTTGTTGGGTCGTACAAAACAGTCCGTATAGCAGACTATTTGCATGATTTTCGAGGTGCTGCAATTCTGGGTGGGTCGTACAACAGTACAGACTTGGAATGGAAATCGAGGCAGATTTGTGGGGGACAATTTTGGTGTGGTGAGGTATTTTCTCTTGGCTGGAAATTGTGAGTTTGCTGTTGTTATGTACTTTCCGGAAGATGAATAATAAAATCTCTCTCTCACTCATTGGGTTTCCCCACATTGGGGTTTTCCCTGGATTTTGCCTAAATTTCTAAGTTATTCATGGGTTATTGAATGTTGTTCATTGTGTTTATTTCTACTGCATATTTACTTAGCAATGTGTATTTATGCTTATGGAAATTTTTTGATTGTGGGTTTTAGACATATCAGAGTTCATGCAAGATAGTTATCTCTAGGTTGCTAAGTGTATGACATAATTGTTAGCTTGTTGATTTCGTCATTAAAAATTAAGAGGCTAGTGATGAAAATTGTTGAGGTGAGAGGATTATAACGAGAAAGCAAGAATCGACAATAGGCTCATAATTGCAAGTAGGATGATGGAATTCGATTACAACTTAACTCGAAATAATGTGTAGATTTAGTCCCCTAGGCCCGAAAAAGTATAAAATAATATCCAAGAGAACTCTTCTAACCAATGGTGACTAGAGTATTCATTTTTCATAACTAGTTTACTTGGTCTGAAAAAGGGTTAAACTTACACCAAATATACGTCCTTTCAAAACCATTTAACGATTGTGAAAGAGACAAGTTCAGTCGACAATATTTTCATTTTTTAGAGAGTCAAAAAATAGCTTAACTAAGACTTGGGGGAAGTCCCATAGGTAAAGGTCAGAATGCTTATGAGTATGAATATGGAGTTTGAACGCAAAGTCATATCAGAACTATTAGGAACTCACGGTCCTATGGAATAACTTTTGCATGGACACCAAATGGAACAAAGGTTATAACTAGGGAACCCATGTTTGGTAAGTCTCTACCATTTATTAATGACACTTCTAGAAGAAGTAAGAAGGTTTTGTGTCACTAATAAATGGGTTCGTACCTAAGGCATATGGATCATATCCATAGGACATTGCAAGAATGAAAAATGGAGTGACAAACTATCTTATATGCTAGTGAAACAAAATACATGCCAAAGGCACAAATGAGTGGTATAATGTTAGGAACCGCAAATATCCTGGACAAAACCACCAAAACCAATTCTTTCCATTGTAATATTAGTCACAAGGTCAAAAATTATCACAATCTATATGAAGTGGGTAAAAAAATTCTACTCATAGTAGAAATAGGCCATTTTACCATACCATTTGAGGTTTTCACCTACACAGTGCATTTTAGGCCATTTTCCCCTTGATATTCAAGCATCGATTACAAGAGCTATGATCAATGGAATTAGCAACCGTATGGACCAAGTAAGTGCCCATCCCTTCTACTTCAATTTCATTGGTTTGAATTTCAATTTTAGGCCCCATTGTTTTAGTATTAGAGGGCGCAAAATGTGAATTAAGACGTACGCGGGTGATAGTTCATTGGGTCGCGTATACGCCCCCATATACACGGGAAAAACAAATCATGTCCACGTATATGTAACCCTATATGCAAATGTTACCATGTTATCCCGTGTACAAGTCTGTGGACACTTTTATTGAAAGGATTTAACTCAAAAAATAAATTTTCTTTTGCAAGATGGTGATTGAATGGAGGGATAGGGAGCATGAAGAGATAGATGCGACAATGGAAATGGATGCAGGGGCTCAA
>ML780393.1:537558-550685 GCA_009831015.1 Picea engelmannii
CGTCGAAAGGTCATAGCCATTGGCGACTATTCTTATGGTAGGATCGACTATAGAGGGGATTCAGATATGAATTTTCCACCAAGTTCCTCATACGGTGATATTGGTAATAAATGTTTTTATATATTTCATTTTTTTGTGTTTTTCAAAAAGAATAAAAAACACAAATATTTTTGTATGGTATCAAGTATTAACAATTTATTTGTCATGCAGATGTAGGTCCATGACGACCAAAGGGATTCCCATGACATCCACGGAGTATCCGGGGAGATGATCATGTGGGAGGAGATACAGATAGAGTTATACAGAATGTGCAGGGTAACCTGTCTCGATTGATGCACATGATTCCTATGGTTCAAGTGGAGGATCTGTCAGAGGTTATGCAATGACAGGTGGTGGGTGTACCCCATGCATGGGTGAAACTCTTTCGGTGCCTCGCAAACACTGTAGTGTGCTATCATGACACGCATCCAACGTCACAAGCATAGATTCCATGGTCATATATATACCGCCCATATATTTATTTTGAAGGTGTGAGCCCCATTTTGTATTATGACTCCATATTTTTTGAAAAGATGAAATATAAAAGAAATTGGTCTTTGGCTTTACTTATATATGTTACAATGTGTACATGCATGAATGTGTTTTCTTTTCTTAGTTATGTGACAAATTCCAATCTAAAATATAATTAGCATTTTCATCAGATACATGATTAGAACTTCTAGGTATGTGATTATAAGTAAGAAAATCAAAGTATCATTCCAAAAGTTGTACCTATAGGAATCATTGGAGTAGAGTAGGGTATCGCACACAGTAATTGTCGTTTAACTGACATATGACTAACTGGGAGTCCAAACGAACCTATAAAGACCAAACACCATGTGATATGACATCGCATAATAGTTCTATAATGACGTTATACTCAAGCACATTATTCGTTGATGGCTATAGACAAATGCCACCTGAAGACACTAGTTGGACCTTAGGTGAGTAAATGACCCAAGCGATGGAAGCCATATTCTGTGTATGAAAATTGACACTGTCCACGAATCCTAAGTAAATTGAAGACTCCGTTGACATATTCCAACCAAGGGAAAACTTTGTAAGAGAGCCAATGACACAAAAGGAAAATATATATATACACTAAGATACACTAGTATACAGAAGGTCACGCCCAATATTGAGGGATTACATGTAACACATTTTAAGGCAGAGCCCATTTTTGGGCTCATCCAACATATTCCCTTCATAATATTCCAATTAATAGACTCATTTCTCGGCTCATCCAACATCTTCCCTTCATTATTTCCTGAAAAAGAAATGAGAGACAGACGATTTGAAGATGAACGACACTTCCCATCTCGGCTCTTGTTCTCAATTGGCCCCTAATTTGATCAATATAATATCCTCATGTTTTCACTCTCTCAATCATCTAATGTTCCTCCTCGATGTGAATTACGTCGAGAGAGTATAAGTCACCCTTACCAAAGTGGATTTGGTTTCCCAGAGATCTTAAAAACCCTTAGGGGTAGTTGCTGGAAATATGAGCAGTCAGAAGAAAGAACAAATGTTGGAACTCTGGATTGGAATCTTTATAGTAATTCCACAGGACATGAGGTGGTGTCCAAAATCCCAACACTACCACAAGGGTCCATTATTCTATGGTTCGACAATAGGTGCAGTAGGGTATCATGCTCCCCTTTTAATAAGAAAGGGGGTGTGGTGTTCACAGAGGATGATGAATATGGGCATCCCCTCACGTGGACGGTGAAGAAAGATTTACAGGGGCAAACATTAAAATGGCACATGCGCGGCTCGATATGGCTAACATTTTGGCCCATGAAAGATTCTTGTGGAAGTTGGCAGACTATAAAACATGAATTCTCTCAAAACCTTGAACTGAAGCTTGTGGAGTCTGGTTTTGATACCGTATGAAGTTTCCTTCTTTACTAGTTACAACTAAATTAATATATCGTTAATGTTTAGTTTTCTATGAATTTTGATTTTGGTTAACGGAATCCCACTGGTGTCACCTGTATAAACGTTTTATCCATTGTTCTCCTAGAGAAAAGGCATAGCATGCAAAGTTTCTGAATGTATGCCGAAATGTTTTGATTATTCCTGATAAAAGTATGACTCCCTCATTGGCTGGTTATATTGAATTCTCATACTTTTATGAACTAAATACTATAGCTCATGATTTGTATTATTCCTGGTCTCTTTTATTTTAATCTAGAATCTTTGTTAACTTATATGTGTACCATTCATAGTCAAGTTAATCACTTGAATTTTATTTTTTATTCGATAGTGGGCAATTTTAGCAGTAACAAAACTGATGTGAATTTTAAAATTTCTATGTTAATAATTTTGTTTCTAAAGATTATAACAACAATATATTTGGTATAGAAACTTTTGGATTTAAATTGTTTGTGGAGTTTGAAACAACCACACACAGTTTGATCCATAAGTTTCAATAGTATTATGATTAAATATGAAAACTTGTATACTCAAACAATATATTTATTAAGAGTTTAATTGTCATTTTTGGTAATTGAATTTTGATGTATTAAGAGTTTAATTGTCATTTTTGGTAATTGAATTTTGATGCAATTGATGTAATTTGTGAGAATTGAATTTAATTAGAAAAATTAAGAATCATTCTTTCCAATCACCTTAAATCTAGTTGATTAATTTATTTTTTTACAAAACAAAATGACAAAATTTAATTACAAATTTGAATGATATAATTCACTAAAATTACTAATTAGGATTTTGAGCAAGTACATTGTTTGAATACTATTAATTCAGAATTGCTGAATAAAAAAAAGATAAATTTGAGTGACATAATTCACTAATTATGAATAGAGGATTTGAACAAGTAAATTGTGTGAATACTGTTAATTCACAATTGATGATTAAAAAAACCCTAAATTTGAGTGACATAATTCACTTATTACGAATAGATATTTTGAACAAGTACATTGTCTGAATACTATTAATTCAAAATTGGTGAATAAAAAAAACGTTTTTTTAAGTGTTTGATATGAATTAACCATGTAGTACCATCTTTTGAATATAGTTTTTCGAACTCATTTTGTTTAAACATATCAACTATATTGTTCTATGCATGCATTTGCATCAGGCTCATTATGCATGTATTTGTTGTTAAATGTGCATGTTGTAATGCTTGTAAGGAAGGTGCATCTTAATTTGTGTAAAATGTTCAATTGTCTTTAACACACTGGAAACAAATATTATAGGGGTATTTGTTCAGACCTGTATTGAAGTACATAGAACTCCTTTGGATGACCAAACTCTTATTGGTATTTTGAAGCCAATTTGATAACCAATGTGAAGAATAAATTTTCTTGTAGGTATTTATGCTCATAAGCTAAAATCAATCTTGACATGCCTTGTGTAAAGCTCTTTGTGACACCCATTGAGAGTGCGTTCTCCTTGGGTAGAGTTGGCAAAAAGTTGGTTAAGATAGAAAAAGGAACATGCAACCGATTGGGCAGACAAAGTCATATAGACATAGGTAGAAGCATCTTGGGTGCACGATGGTGACCTACAAACCGAAGGGAGCACGCGCCTCATTTTCATTGCGAAGGATGATAAGAACTTGGGTTGCATTTGAGCAAGGATGGGGCGACTTGGGCGGGCTTCGAAGGAGTAGATCTGCCTAGAAGCATGGGTGCATTGAAGAGGTTTGATTATCCCATAAGAACATCCACGAAGATTCACGTTGACTAGTTCAAGGAAACACACAAGGCAAGGACACACACAAGAGATTGGGGCATGTCGGCATGAGGATCATGCCCAAGGATGGTGTGGACCAGTCTAAAAGGATGTGAAGTTTCAATGACCACACAGGTTTGATATGCGCACCCATATGCAAGGGGTGCATCAGTCCATTTGGGTGTGCGTCAGTTTGCAAAGGGACACAACACCCAAAGGACACAAAGGTTTGTGAAGGTCTCGGTTGGAGTCCATATAAATAACACAAGGAGATGAGATGAAAAAGAAAGAAATTAAGCGAGTAAGGAAGAGTTGTGAAAACATGGAAGAGAAGTAACCAAAAGTGGGACGCAAAAGAGAATTTTAGTGAAGTATTATCGTAGGTATAGGTGAGGCATGCTATGAGGTAGATCCAAAGTTTGTGTTATATTGGTGAAGTGTTTCTACAAAGAAGGAACAAAAAGTATGTGGTGAGTACATGTCCTCAATGCACCATAGAGGTTTTGAAAGTTGTTGTGATAGTGATGTTGGTGGGGAGAATTTGTGTATGAGTTGGTGAGGTGAGAAAAGTCATGTGACTCTGCCTAAGTTGTAAACCAAGCCAATAATGCTCTTATTTTAATTGTTTCAAAATAATAATACTAAGTCGGGTGTCAGACACTTCTTATGTCCCCTGCACTATATTTGTGTGTCTCTTTTTTGTTTCACAAGTGTTCTCTTTGTTTCACATGTTTGATGAATGTATGCGTAAATGACTAAGTGTTAAGTTGGTAACAAATTGTCTAAGTACACAAGTGAGTTGCATAGAGTAGGGTGTGAATTCCAAGTAGCCTAGAACGAATTATGGGTATGCGTTATGTGAAGAGGTGTATCCTAGGAAAAGTATCCTTGATGTTTCCAAGAAGACAAGTGAGAACTGTCCCGGTGCTACACACCCTCAAGAGGTGTATGATTGCAACATTCTAGAGGCATCCTGTGGGGTCATGATAGGTGGTATCAAATCTTGAATCATGTTCTTTTACAATGGTGATAGGGCACATTATAGAGATAGTTTGGGAACAAACTTGATGAATACTTCGATATGGCATATTGTTCCATCACAAAGATATTTTGGGTGTAGGGTTTCTGACAGAAGTAAGTGCCAAGTTGTGGATGAGATCATGACTTGTGAACAATACTTTTTGCACACTTTGAGAAGGCCAGGAGAAGAGTTTGTGGGGTGAACCGAACACTTGGGAAAGGAAGACAATCGCAAAGTTCATTGCAAAAATCATTGTATAGTTGATCATAGAGTTTTGGAGAATTCTTTGAGGAAAATTCTTGGGTGCCTTAGAAAAACCTCTTGAAAGTAGAGTGAAGATACTTGGAGGGTTTTCCATGGTTGGATCACACACAAATATAAGTGACATAGAGAGGGATCCCAATATAGGCAGATTGAAGGATCAACTTGTTATCTTGGAGAACCCAGTTGAGAAGATGACATACGCAATGTATCATCATGGTAATAAGGTTGAACGGATGGAGAATAGGATAGGAAAGATGAGGCATGGGTTTAATTATGTCATGTAGGAGTGCAAGGAGACTATGAACATGATCACCAACACCTTAACCGACGACGTTCAGGATAGACTCAAAGCAGCATAGGATGCACTATCTTTAGTCACATAGGAGTTGAAAGTCGAAGATGACACCATCACATTGTTGAAAATAGCTTTGGAAAATGGACATAGCTCTACTATCATGCCAATGAGGATCAATATAAAGGAACCTGAGCCATGTGATGGTATTCACAATGCTAAGTTTCTTGGCAATTTTTTTTGGGACATGGAGGACTACCTAGAGTAGTTGAATGAAAGTTCAGACAAAGCTAAGGTAAACATTGTTGTGATTTTATTAATAGGGATTGCTAATATCTAGCGGAGGAACTAGAAGGAAGACTTAGTAACTTGGAAAATCATAGAGAAGATAAAAAATGGGGCATAGATGAAGGCAACCTTGAAGGCACAATTTGGTCCAGGAAGCCAAACGTGGATCGCAAGAAGTCATTTGTTGGCTCTTAGGCACACTGGTAATATTCAAGCCTACATCAAGGAGTACACAGGGATAACATTGGATATCAAATATATGTCAGAAGAAGAGAAACTTTTCCACTTAATGAATGGTCTACAACCATGGGCACACAAAGTGAGTTATGACCCCAGAATGTGCAGGGTCTTGCGACAACCATCACTGCAACAAACAAAATATTGGAATTCAGGGGTGAACCCAAGGTAGGTCCCCTAAAAGAAGTGATGATTCCCAAGGTGAGAAGAATAAAGGGAAGGGGAAGAAGAACAAAAAAGAAAAGGTAAATACATCCAAGGATAGTGAGGATAGTGCCAATAAAACAGATGCACCGAAAGAGAAGAATCCATTTTTTTGTTGGATTTGTGCCAAGGAGCACTAAGCGAAGAATTGTCCCTTGAAACAAAAGTTGAATTATTTGGAGAAATCATACAAACCATATGTTGGGGTCTTACAACTTTTGAATGTTTTCATGTCAGGTGGATCCATAGAGAGCCAAGAGAAAGATGACAAGACTTTTATATGTGTAGTCCAAAAGTAATGGGAATTCATTGATGGCTATGATGGACAATGGGGTCACTCATAACTTATTAACGAAGGATATGGTGCAGATACTTCAGATGCATCCTGAGTCAATGCAGTCAACCTTCAAAGAAGTTAACTCGGTCATAGAGAGGGTCGATGGTGTGGCCAAAGATGTCTCATTGAAGATTAGGGATTGGTGTGAAAGGACAAGTTTCACCATTGTTCTTATGGAAGATTTCAAAGTTGTGTTGGGATAAGATTTCATAAGGAATTAAAAGGAAACACATATTTCTCACATGAATAGTTTGACCATTTTCTTAGGATGAACTCCATGTTTGAGTCCTACCATGAAGAGGAAGGAAGGAGGTACGCAGATGTCCTCCTTGTGGTTGGTTGTTGAGAACAACCAAAGATGACAACCTTGTGGGGGTGAACCTATACAATGTGGGATGATGGTTGGAGAACTCAATGCAAAAAATGAAAGAAGATTGGTGTCAATGAAACATAGGTTTTTCGATGTTGAAGACATAGTTGGAGATATGAAAAATATAGTGGATGGCTTGGCATATTTATATTTAAAGTATGAATCGTTGAAGTTATCTCTACTCAACACCCAATAGTTAATTCCAAATAAGTCACTTATTGAATCAAAGCACAACTGAGTTATCAACTAAACATTACAACAAAATAACAAATAAGGAAACCAAAAATTTCACACGCAACACACAAACATGTTCTTCCCAACAACTAAAATTATCTTTCAAATAACTTCAAAGCTTACAGGGGCTCCCTTACTAAGAAAATGGCACAAATAGAAAAGAGACAAAGTACATCAACATCTAACTAGTTGATTTGCTTCCAAAGCATGTTGTACGATCATGTACAACAACAATGCGACTATTACCCTAATCCCCATGCTGTCCTGCACTATCGGCATGAATGTAACACTGAAATCTATGTTATCCATGCAAACTATACCAGAATACCTACATTTTCTTGCAACAGACCAATCCTTATGTTGCTTATCTCTCTCTCTCTCTCTCTCTCTCTCTCTCTCTCTCTCTCTTCATTTGGCCTAGATCTATATATGGAAGTCCTTCTCCACCTATTCAATATCTCTTTGAATCACATTCTTTCATGATCCAACTCTCTCTGCTAAAACACTTGGATGAAATTCTCTTCACCAAATCTCTATGATATCTCACTCACTAATACAATGTATGATGTGTAACAAAAAATCCTTCTTTTCTTCTACACTTTCGAATGACTCCACACTAACACTATTCCTTATTTTCTATCTCTATGTAAAAGTGTCTTTTCCTTTACCCTAGCCTTACTTTTATAAGAATGAGTTATGAACCAACCCTAACCTCCAAAGTGATTGACAACTAAGATTACTTCACATATCACTTGAGATCAATGAAGATTTTTTAATTCATTAATGCTAATTAAAGTATTTCCTTAAATAAAACTCAACTCACTAATAAAAGAAATTTACTTTAATAATTCATTTAATTAAAGTAAAGTATCAAGGTAGGAAACTTTGGAAGACTTCCACATGTTAAACACCAACACTATGTGGAAGTGCATATCTGATGCTACCATGCTACATGTTAAACACTAACACTCCCTCTTAGCGAGGAAGGTACTTCTATCACATCAATGTGGCTATGTATTCACTACCAGATATTCTACCATGGTTGCTCTCCAATACACACAATTGGGTGCTCCCTATGAAACAAAAGTTGTCATTTCTATCTCGCTTAGACTCATCTGCGAAGAATTCCCTTTGATCATGCTCCTATAAACCTCATGTTCTTGAGGATCATGTATGATCATCTCGTACCATGACTCATTTATAGACTTGGGAGGCTTCTCCTTCCCACCTAAACCTAAAGGTTGAATCCTTATGAGCTATTTAACCTTTGGAGCTACCTACTCCTTGTTCTCTACCAATTTGTTGCTTTCCACTGCTCACATAGGCTGGCCCTTTATTCTATACAAAGTTCTCTCTCTAACTCCAAACAAATATGTTGTGTATGAGCTAGGTCCTATGGGCTTGATCAATTTCTGTCCATCCTGAAATGATACATCAAATCCCTTCTTCTCAATCATAGATACTAAGAGCACACTCCTTCTGAGTTCTGATAACCATAAAATGTCCATCACTCTCAACACACCTCTTCACTCCGTTAGGAATTGAACTGTTCCAGATCTCTTTACAACATTCTTGGTTCCCATACCAAGTTCCAAATGCACATCCGAGTCAGACTCTATGAAATTCTCGAACAACTCTCATTCTCTTTTCATATGACATGTGGCTCTACTATCTATTAGCCATGCACCATTTGATATGGTGCCCAAGGAAGTCTGCAAAATAAGTAAAATATCTTTCTATTCAAACTTCTTGGAAAAATCATCCATTTGAGTCTTAGCTGACAAAACTACCTCTAGTTGTGTTATGTTCCCACCCTTCTTCTTGTTTAAACATTTCTCTACATAATGCCCAAACTTGTGACATCCAAAGAACTTGAATTTTCTCATATCCGTATTCTTTCCATCTTGATAGGTAGACTCTCCACTGGAAATCTCCTGAACTTGTCTTTATTTTCCTAACTGGAAAGAGAAGGGTTCTCATCATTATTCATTTTTTGTCCTCCATTCATTTATTCATCTCGAAGCTCTTCCTAAACGAAGTCATCCCACAAATTTGTCTAATCATGGAGGTTCTCACATGCCACGATTCATTTGATGAACGGTGTCCATTTATTCATGAATTATTTTAATATTATCCTCACAAATTCTGAAGCAGTCGTTATATCCCCAAATGCAGTCATCTCATCTTGAATCTGTCAGATCTCGGTGAGATAAGTTGTCACCACGCATGACCCTGTCATATTTTTGTCTCTAAGCTTCTCTCTCAACACCATTTTTCACTTCTCAATTTTACTCTAAAATAAATCCTTCAGATCCTCCCACATGTCCTTGGAAGATGTCTTTCCCAATAAATGATGGATCATATGATCCTTCACTCCATCTAGAATTATGCCCATGGATTTCACATCCTTCTGATTATGGATGACCAATTATGTTTCATTTGTTGGAGGAGTGATATGAGTATTAGCAAATTCCTAGATTATGTTCTCCATTAAAACCAACATGATCCTCTCTTTCCAAGGACTGTAGTTGGAAACCTTATCCAACCTATCCTCAAATCGCAATCTAGTTTCCATCTCCAAGATCTGATATGATAACCCTATGCTGAAACTACTCATGTACTATCATGTATGATCTCTTCCCGCACTATCTGCACTAACAACATGACTGTTACGTTGATACTCATTTTGTTTTGCATGGTCTGCATGAGTTGTAATAGAATACTCACGTTGTTCTCGATTCGACGACAATATGGTTTTTTCCTTGAAATATGTCCTTCAATTTCTTCATGTTGGTTATGGATCTGATAAGACATCCTTGTATATCTAATATATCTATTGAAAAATATAGTGGATTTGTGCTTGGTCCTTCAAACACCCACCATGGCACTACTGATCCAATAAACTTGTTGTTGTAACCCTAATTCTAAACTCGATCTCTCTTCTGGTAACTCAGATCTAATAGGTTCGTTGTTTGTGCAACCTGATACTGACTTCCACTCGGAGCCACAAATTTTATACCATGTTGAAGTTCGTTATACTCAACACACAATAGTTAATTATAAATAAAACACTTATTGAATCAAATCACAACTGAGTTATCAACTAAACATTACAACATAAGCATAAATAGGGAAACCAAAAATCTCACACGTATCAAGACACAAATATATTCTATCCATCAACTAATATTTTCATCCAAATAAATTCAAATATCATAAGGGCTCCCTTGCTGGGAAAATTTCCCAAATAGAAAAGATACAAAGTACATCAACACTTGATTGGATGATCTGTTGCCAAATTCTTTTGTGTGATCCTATATGGCAACAACGTGACTATTACCTTGATATATGTGATGTCCAACGTGATTGGTGTGACTGTAATGTTGAAACCCACTCTATTTGCACGACCCGTACAAGAATACATGTGTTATCCCACAATGAATCAATCCTTGTGTTGCACACTTTCTCTCTCTCTCTCTCTCTTCCTTTCACCTAGATATATCGATGGAATCCCTTCTCCACCTATTCAAGATATATTTGAATCAAAATCCTTCGTGATCCAACTCTCTTTACTAAAACACTTGGATGGAATTCTCTTCGCCCAATCTCTATGAGATCTCAATCACTCATACAAGGTATCATGTGTAAAAACAAGTCTTTTTTTCCTTCTACACTCTTGAATGACTCCACACTAGCAAACATCCTTCTTTTCTATCTATGTGTAAAAGTTTATTCTCCTTTACCTTATCCTTGATTTATAATATTTAATTACTACCTAACCCTAATATCCAAAGTGATTGACGGCTGAGATTACTTTTCACGTCCCTTGAGATCAACAACTATTATTTAATTCACTAATGTTATTAAATAATTTCTTTAAATAAAAATCAACTCACTAATGAAAGCATTTCACTTTAATAATTCCTTTAATTAAAGTAAAGTCTCAAGGTAGGAGACTTTGGACGACTTCCACATGATAGACACCAAACCTATCTGGAAGTACTTGTCTGATGCTACCATGCGTTAACACTCCCTCTTAGCGAGGAAGGTACTTCTAACACCTTGATGTGCCTTTGTCTTCACTACCAGATCTGTTACAATGGTTTCTCTCTAATCCAGCTAATTGTTTGTTCCCTCTAAAACATAAGTTATTCTTGCCATCTTGCTCAGACCCAACTTCAAAGACTTCCCTTTTATCATGCTCCTAGAAGCCTCATTCTCCTGAGAATCATGCATGGTCATCTTGTACCATGACTCCTTGACATAATTGGAAGACTACTCCTTCCCACCTGAGCGTGAAGGATGATTACTTTTAAGTTTCTCAACCTTCAGAGCTACCTGTGATTTATTCTTTGCCACTTTGTTGTTTGTTTCTACTCGTATAGGATATCCCTTTAGCCTATACAAGTTATTGTCTCTAACTCCAAACAAAAGAACTATGTGTGAGCTAGATACTTTGTGATTTATTAACATATGTCCAGCCTAGAATGCTACGTCAAATCCCTTCTTCTCAATCGTTAATACTGAGAGAACACTTCTCTTGAGTTATAGCACCCATAACACATCCATCACTCTCAACACACCCCCTGAATCCATCCAGAATGACACTGTTCCAGATCCCTTTACTATGTGCTTCGTACCCATACCAAGTTCCACATGCACCTTAGAGTCAAAATCTGTGAAAATCTTGAAAAAATATCGTTCTCCTATCATATGACATGTGGCTCCACTATCTATTAGCCATGCACCATCTGATAAGATGCCCAAGGAAATATAGGAAATAAGTAAGAAATTTGTCTGTTCAAATTTCTTGGAAAACTCATCCATTTGAGTCTTATCCGATGTAACTACCTCTAGCTTCATTTTGTTCCCACCCTTATTATTGTTTGTACATTTCCCTTCATAATTTTCAAATGTGTGACATGCAAAGCACTTAACTTTGCTCATGTCCTTCTTCTTGTCGTCTTGAGAGGTAGATTATCTACTAGAAATATTCTTGAACTTTCCTTTCCTTTCCTGAATGGAAAGAGCAAGGTTCTCATCATCATTCTTATGTCGACCTCCATTCATTTATTCATCTTGAATCTCTTCTTGAATGAAGTCATCCCACAACCTTGTCCAACCAGGGAGGTTCTCATGTGCCAAAATTTCTTTGATGAATTGTTTTCATTGGTTCATGAAGCCTTTTAGTGCCATTCTCACTAATTCAAAATCGATGACTATCTATCTAACGACAACCAACTCATCTCTAACTTGTAAGATTCAAGTGAGATAAGTTGTCACTCTGTCTGATCCCGTCATCTTTGTGTGTCTGAGATTCTCTCTTAGTACCATTTTGTGATTCTCATTTTTACTCTGAAATAAACCCTTCAGAGCCTCCCACATGTTCCTAACAGTTGTCTTTATTGATTCATGAGGGATCAAATGATCTTTCACTCCATATATAATTATACACCTGAATTTCACATCCTTCGGATTATGGATTACTCGTTCAGCCACATCTTTTGGAGGAGTGATCTGAGTATTAGCAAATTTAGATATCTCATTCTCTATCAATACCAACATGATATTCTCCTTCCAAGGAATGTAGTTGGAAACCCCATCCAACCTATCATCATATCACAATCCAATTTCCATCTCAAGAGTCTGATATGATAACCCTTGTTAGGATATTTAGACACTTAGGAGTTAGTTAAGATCTACTTGGTCTAATATGTCGTTAGGTAAAAGTGTGTTTCTTTAGTATGCATTAGTATGCATTTGTAGTTAGGCAATCCGACGGTCACGATATGTTCCCGACATAGAGTGATCCGACGGTTCATGCTCTCCTCGATATTAACGGCCATTGATCCATGGCTTAACACCTGATTGGTCCATGATATCTATTTAAAGAGCATGGAGGGTCATTTTCCGATGATCTATTGTGAGAAACTCTCCTGTAAAATCTCTCTGTAATCTTTTTCTTTGCATTAATAAACTGCTCCAAGTAGCCGCGTTGGCTCGAGCCGTGGATGTTTCCCCGTAGGGGTTTTACCACGTGAAAACATCGGTGTGTTGATCTTTGATCTGGTTATGTGAGTGGTTACTGAAGGTGTTCGTCCTCTGTTGGAATACCTGTGTTGTCGAACATGGTATCAGAGCCTGT
>ML780393.1:555604-575010 GCA_009831015.1 Picea engelmannii
TGTAAAATCTCTTTGTAATCTTTTTCTTTGCATTAATAAACTGCTCCAAGTAGCCGCGTTGGCTGGGGCCGTGGATGTTTCCCCGTAGGGGTTTTACCACGTGAAAACATCGGTGTGTTGATCTTTGATCTGGTTATGTGAGTTGTTACTGAAGGTGTTCGTCCTCTGTTGGAATACCTGTGTTGTCGAACAACCCTTTGCTAAAGTTTCTCCTCTACTTTCCTGTACGATCTATGTCCGTGTTATCTGCGCTAATAGTGTGACTCTTACACTGGTATCTGTGATGTTCTGCATGGTCTACACGACTTGTAATAGAATACCCACATTGTTCTCGATTCGAATATAGTAAAATTGTTTCCCTGAAATATGTCCATCAATTTCTTCATGTTGGTTATGGATCTTATAATATCTCCTTGCAGATCTAATAGATTTGCTGCAAAATATAGTGGATCTGTGCTTGGTCCTTGAAACACCCACTGCAACACATCTGATCCAATAGATATATTGTTTTAACCCTATATATTAACTTGATATCTCTCATGGTCACTCAGATCTAATAGATCTATCGTTTGTGCAACTTGATATTGGCTTCCTTTGAGAGCCACAACGTTCATACCATGTTGAAGCTCCCTCTACCCAACACTCGACATTTAATGCCAAATATGTCACTTAATGAATCAAAGAATAGTTGAGTTATCAACTAAAAATTACAACGAAAAGATAAATAAGGAAACCAAAAAATATCACACAGAATAAACAAATATATCATTCCCATCGACTAAGGTTATCATTCCAATAACTTCAAATCTTACAAGGGCCCCCTTAAGGGGAAAATGGTCCAACTAGAAAAGAAAAAAAGTACATCAAAATCTAACTAGATAATCTATTAACAAAGCCTCTTGTATGATCATGTATGACAACAACAAAAATTTTACACTGGCACCCACGTTTTCATGTGCTATCAACGTGACTGTAACGTTGAAACTTGTGCTATATGCGCAACATGTACCAGAATACCTACGTTGTCCTGCAAGGACCCAATCCCTCTATTGCACACTTTCTCTCTCTCCTCATTTGGCCTAGATATATATATGGAAATCCTTCTCCACCTATCCAAGATCTCTTTGAATCACAATGCTTCATTATCTAACTCTCTCTGCTAAAACACTTGGATGAAATTCTCTTCACCCAATCTCTATGAGATCTCACTTACTCATACAATGTATCATGTGTAAGAAAAATTCATTATTTGCTTCTACACTCTTGAATGACTCCACACTAGTAAAAGTCCTTCTTTGTTATCTCTGTGTAAAAGTATTTTCTCCTTTACTTTAAGATTGCTTTTAAAAGATATAGTTATGACCTAACCATAATCTCTAAAGTAATTGATGGTTGAGATTACATCTCACATAATTTGAAATCAACGATTATTATTTAATTCAATAATTTTAATTAAAGCATTTCCTTAAATAAAATTTAACTCACTAATAAAATAACATTACTTTAATAATTCCTTTAAATAAAGTAAAGTCTCAAGGTAAGATATTTTGGACGATTTCCACATGCTAGACACCAAGCCTATGTGGAAGTACCTATCTGATACTACCATGCATTAACATGAATAAATGCAAAAAATATTGGAGGAGTTCATAAAGAAGAGGACATTGGAGTAGTTTGTTGAACATGAGTAGAGACCATCCCTAAACTAAGATAACGAGAGGGAGACAAAACAACCTTGGTGGAGGAGTGTTGAAGGAAAATCTCCCTACGGACAGGTAGATCGCCTCAAAGAGCTAGACTCTTAACTCTAAGACAGAAAGTGCTTATCATGGTCACTGACTTACTTTTAGATCTAGGTGGACTAGTGTGTGAGAAGGAAGGAGAAAAGAAGTACCTTTTACCAGTGTTTGTCCCTACATGCTCTAAGTTGAGCTCCAATCTTTCGCTCTTTGATAAGCCCTGTAGACAAACAAAGTACGACCACTTCCTACTCTATCAAGATTAGTCTGAAATAGGTCTATCTACTATAGAGACAAATTCATGTGATATTGAACACGAATTAGAAAGAAACAGGCCAAACAAATTATATTAATGAGGACAAAACATTGCTTGCAGTCGTAGATGGATTGCAGCAGTTTCGTCAAGTCCTCTTTGTCTACCCCTTGCTCAAAAGATCCACGATCCGAATGATGATAGCTTCAATGATTGCTCACTATGAGATCATAGGTCTCTTGCCTCCAAAATATCTTTGTTCCAGCACCACTTATAAGATCGTAAGTTTGGTGTGATTCTCCCTTTCCAATCCTCTTTCACCATTAGAAAGCTTTAACCACTTGAGATATCCTTGGGGAAGTTGAGGATTTTCGTCCTTCAGTTGAGGATCTGCCCTAATAACATGGCTGGACTAGGGATTCGAGCTCAACTGCCTTCTAAGAATGAAAAGATCCTTCCCCCATTCATCTCAACAACTCAACTGCTGCCCAGAATTGGTAGCGCTCCCTCCAAAGGGTCATCAGAGTGCTACAACACTCCCCAGTAGGATTAAGGGGGTGCCAGTGCTCCTAAAGACACCAGTGCTCCCTCAAAAGGGCCAAAGGAGCTTTATAATGCTCCCAGACAGTGTAAGGGGGAGCACCAATGCTCCCAGAAGAGGTATAGGGGAAAACTCTCCTTCAAAAGCTCTCCTTCAAAAGCTTAGTTTTTTTAGTGTTTTCAGATGGAAAAAGGTTCATGAGCCCAATTAACCTTTCTTCCTCTTCCAAATCAAGTGTTTGACATGTGCCAAGTGTCCTCTTGATGTCATTTATAGGCATGACATAGGCATCATGGCAATATGCTTCCCTGACACTTGCAACACTTGTAAGCAAAATGCGACACTTGCGACCTTTGTAATGATGACACTTGCGACACTATCAAAGTGAGTATTTTTTATGTGTAACAGATTGCCCCCCAAAGTATGAAGTTAGAAGACAGGAATTAATAACTGAAATGCTTTGTAGACTTTCAAGCAAGGGTATAGATGTAGAGAACCTGACAAAAGCTACACACAAACATCCAACAAATATTATGACATGTTTCAAACCCAAGGCATGCATACCTATGCTTGGGTGATAAAGACTTGCAAGATATGGCTGCCATAAAATACACTGCGGATCCATAATTGTATTGATAAAAAGGTATAGCCACTGAAAATACATTCTGGATCTATACTCCCATGACCTGAACTGATCGTAGCCACAAAGAATACACAGTGGATCTACGAGATGACAAGACATAGCCACGACCAATACAAAGTGGATCTATGTAACAGTATATGTGTCATTGTTCAAAAGAAACTCCATTGCAACCAGGGTAAAGTACATATCAAAGTGATGGCTCAACCTAGGGTCTTCTTACCGATCCCAATGTAGTACGAATCTAACCATGTGAATAGATGTCCTGATGTCGAACATGGCAGAAACCACTTGATTACCGGTCAATGATGTAAACCGTTAACAAGCACGAGGGAAATCACCATTAATGTCAATGATTCCCAAGGTACCCTAGTACATTCCAACGAATGTGAATGGATGAGCTGGAGTCGAACATCCGTGGAATCATCCGATCAGAGGTCAATGATGTAAACCCACTGTCGAATGTGAGGAGGCCTGCCATTGAGGCATGCAGGTCCCAAAGTACTAATTGGTTTCTAAGTCTAATTCTTGGATAATGTGTTGAAGTCGACAAGAATAGGCTCGTCGAAGGAGGGCCTTGATGTATCCCCCATCAACGACATGAAATGGACATAGAGATATAATTGGTAGATCACATGAACATGGACTGACATGGGTATTGAGCCAAGATATTTGTGATGGCTAACTCACGAGATGGATACTTCCCTTGAACACTGAGGCACAACAGCAGAAACATGACATGGACCAAAACTTGATGATGTAGTGGATGCTGTGACTTACGTCAGGTGACCCAGAGAAGTGAAAGAAACTCAAAGTATTGGCTCAGTGTAGAGGTTCAGCGGATTATAATGCATGCAAAATACAAAGTGTTGTGTTCAAGGGAGACTCTAAGAGTTACGTGGTAATGTTCTCAAAAAGACTGTTGGCTTGCTTCTTTCAATTTTTTCCCCCATCCAGATATATGAGTACCTCTTTTTAATTTAACGAGCTCGAGGAGGGTAACACATGCTCGATAAAACTCACCTTCAGTAAGTTCCTCTTCCTTTGTTTAACGAACTGGAAGAAGTAAGGGTTCGGTCCCGTATGGGCTCGTCGATGTTTGTTTTAGCGAGTCCAAAGACATAAAACTCGAAGGTTTTTCATGATTATAGAGTTTGGAAAAACACTTAAAAGAGAACTCTCTCAGTTCCTTTTTCATAAAGTAGTCTGACGAGACCGAAAAAGAGATAAACTATCGCTCAACAGACGTTTTCTTCAAATACTTTAATGAGCGTGAAGAGAACAAGGTCGCTCGGTAATATTTTCATGTTTAGAGAGTCTGAAAAGGACTTAAAGATGACTCCAATGTTGTCCTTTTTCGTAATGTTAGTCTCGCGAGGCCGAAAAAGAGATAAATTATCACTCGAAAGACGCCCTTTCAAACCTTTTAACGAGTGGGAAAGAAAGAAAGATCACTCAACAATATTTTCATGTTTAGAGAGTCTGAAAAGAGCTTAAAGGAGACTCCAGGGAGTTCCTTTTTCGTGTATCCATACAGGTCCGAAAAAGACATAAAAGTCTACCCAGATGCATTCTCATGTATTTACGAGCACGAAAAAGAACAAAGACTAAGCTCGGTATGCCCCCAGCTTAAAAGCTAGTGACTTAGCTCCAAAATGATCGGCAAAGGCTGGAGACATGCCCTCCAAGCTTCAATTCATGCACTGGCTCTAAGTTCGTCACCAATTTCTCTAGGAGAGGAGAAAAAGGAGAAGGGTGGATGAAAAGAAGGTTCAAGAGAGGTGTCTGTTTCATTTTTTAACGAGCTTGACATAGGAAAAAAACTATGCTCAAGGCCTTTGTTTCATTTTTTAATGAGCTTGCCACAGAGAAGAAAAACTATGCTCGTGACTGCGTCTTGATCATGGCTTCCAAGAGGATAACGCTCTGGAAGGATACCATGTCAAAGGACAAAACTCGGTCATGGCTTCCAAGAGATCTTCGTCGGATGGAAGACAATCACTCGGGAAGGAACGCATGTCGAGGGTTGCGATAGGAGTAAGGAGATCAAGCTCCAATAATCCTACCGAAGAAATCACCATGTCCACTACCGAATCCAAATCGTCGGAAGTTGAGTTCATGGGAGACAACACCACATAATTGACATGTGGTGGGGTTGATACTGTCTACATATAGGAACCACTTAGGGAGGTAACCCAATCGGGGATAATGAATGAAGGTTGATCAATAGTCACAATTCTTCCATCGTGAGGGAAAGATATCACATGGAAAAGGGTGGATACAAGAGATTTCATAGAATAGACATAATCCCGCCCAAGGAGTAGAGTGAAATCCAAGGGGTCTCGGACTACCATGACATCGATAAAGATAGTTTTCCCTCCCAAACTTACAGGAAATTGAGGAAGGATCCCTAAAGGTTGACTAGTTCTTTTGTTAAAAACTAACATATTCTATGTAATCGGTGCAATATGTGGACAACCCAAAGTGTAAAAAGCAACAAAAGACAAAATACTAACAGACGCACCTTCATCTATCAGTGTTTGAGGAACGTCCTGACCACGAACCTATACTGTATCTGGAAAGGAATGTGGGAGGGAAGACGAGGTCCAGTTATCACACCCCAATTAGAAAGGATGGCTTCAGTACTTGGAGGGGGTTTCACAAGAGAAGGAGGAATGTCCCTTGGCACAGTAGAGTTTGTATTAACGAGAAAAACATGGGCAGTATCGGGTTTACTCTCTAGAAGGGGAGTAGGATCGATCGATGATTGGATCAAATCAACTAATGGTGGACTTGGATAGACCACTCTAGCACTCTTCAGAGGAAGAGTGGGACTGACCGAGGAAGGGACTAGATCAGTCACTTTGACATTCCTTAATGGAGGAATGGGATCGACCGATGATGAAACTGGATCGACCACTTTTGCACTCTTTAGAGGAAGAGTGGGACTGACCAAGGAAGGGACTGGATCAGTCACTTTGACATTCCACAATGGAGGAATGGGATCAATCGATGGAGAAACTGGATCGACCCCTTTGGTGTCACTCTCTAACGGGAGAGTGGAATTGACCGAGGATGGAAACCGATTGACCACTTTGTTGTCACTCTTTTGATGAAGAATGGGGCTGATCAATGATGGAACTGGATCAACTACTTGGGTTTGTGGTTCAATCGAGGAGGAAACTAGATTGACCACCTGATCAACCGGACTGACCGGGGATGGAACTGGGTTGACCAGTCCATAAACCAACGATGGGTTGGAGGAAAGCTTACGATAACCTTTTGGAAGTTAAAGTTTTTCCAAAAGAGAAGAAGCCTCGTCCATACGAGGGAAAAGGTGAAAATAATGATCACCTTTACATAACATGCAAGGGAACTTGACGGTTTTCTTCTTCTTACCAACCTTAATGTCACTAGTTGACAGGGTATCATCGACATGACCAACATAGGCTGATGACATGGAGGACCACATTTCTAAGACCTGGGTAAGACCGGGGAAATCCCTCAGAAAGTGGTCACCCTTACAAAGGTTGCAAGGGAATTTGGGTTTTGGATTCTTCATTTTAATCTTGTTGACCTCATCAACACTCCCAATACTATTAATAGTAACTGGTTTCTTAGAGCCAACATCTGATGTTGTTGGGGCCTTTGTCCTTTTCGGGTTCTTCTTCTTCTTCTCTTTCCATTTCTTCTTCTTCTGATCAACCTGGCTACTTGCTTTAGAGATTTCGCTAGGCAAAGAAGGAGAAATGGAAGGAGACTTGATGGACGAAGAAGGCGAAAATTCGACATGAGGTTGATGTGTGGCCGGTGTATTGACATCCAAAGTATTAGGTGCAACTGAAACATTGGGAGGATTCGGGATCACCGGAGTGGGGAACAACCAAACTGGTAATCCAATAGTGAGTCCTGGAAGACTCAGTGTGGAAACATATGGAGGACTGAAGTTTCCAAACGAAGGAAGAGTATAAGGTTCCCCAGAAGAACGGGTTCCTCCATTGGTACTCCCAGGATTCGATGCCATTATCACTGACTCGACCTAAGGTCCACTAAGTAAAACAAACATCACACGCTATGAATCTGAGAAGCAATCAATCAAACGAACCTTCCTATGATGAAACCACTAGTTGGTGGTAAAATCCAACATCGCGAGATCAAAATAGGAAGGGGCGTGGATAGAGTGGGTGGATCAGTTACGTAGGCGACCTGCTTAACGGACTTATGCCTTGGTGCAAGCTTCCATGCAGTAATTGTGGATTTACCCTCCAAGGAGCCCGAGTGAGTTTGACCAACATCTGTTCCACGTAGAGTGAGACTTCCCTTCACCATCACCTTGTGTGAGACCCTAAAGATTGTGGCTACTAAGGTCACCAACTCGTAGTCAGCCCCTGGGTGGGTACAGTCGACAGTCTAGTCGGAACATATGGGCAGGATAACAAGTCTGAAATCAATTTGAAAGGCTCCCACACATAATCATGGGTATACCTTCCAGTGACTCCCAATATACGATTCGACCACTACAAACAGTTGAACCACAGAGGGATAATCTCTGTAACTCACCCGAAGGCGACCTCGTGCATAACCCCCGTGTGAGAGGGGGATCCCAGGCAGACTAATATGAAAATTGGATTTAACTCTCCCTACCGCAAGATACTAAGTTTGTTTGATAGCTTTGGAAAGTTATCCTTTCAACCTATTCCAAAGCCCTACACCTTAAACTAATGTAGGTTTGCTAACAAAGATGTAAAAAGTCTGATAAATTTTAGTTAAGCACTGATTTTAATGGTTGTTGTTTACTCAGAGGGTGTACGAAAGTGAAACTGATGGAATGATGACTCAATTCCCAAAAATATGCATGAAATATGATAAGCAATCATTTCTTTTCAATGAATACCTATTTAAGGGAAAGAGGAAGAGTCGTTTTCACTATCAAACACTTGATAAGGAATTCCCTCAATCGATTTTGTTCTCAATCAAATCCAATATGATGCTACAACATTTCAGAAATGAAAACTAATATGCAAACTAATCACTAAGATGTACTTTTATCGTTTTTATGCGAATGATAATCAATTCGATGCAAAATTTCTCCTGCCAACTACCCTGTGACAAGCACAAACAGATTTCACACAAACAACACACCCTTCTTGCGATCAAACAAGAGAAAGAAAACCAAAAAACTCAAAAGGAAGGAGAAAGATATTGGACAATATGACCCCAAAGAACCAAATGAGAAGAGGCACAGACTTCTGGTGTCCTTCACTAGAGTTCTCGCTCACTCGGATAGGAGAGAAAAAAACAGCGGATTGATTTCAAACTCTCAACAGCAAAAACTCAAAAATAAGGGAGAAGGGCATAAAATCTAAACAAAAAGGTGTTTAATTCTCAGGAGGAAGCATCTCAAAGGTCAAAGGAAGAACCATTGAATCACAAAGCAGCGCAACAAGTGAAGAAACAGGGTTTGGACCTCCAAAAAATGGAAATTTTGAAGAGATTTTGTGCAAAAAGGGGATGGCGCTCTGGTGAAAGGGACACCAGGGTGTTATAACACTCTGTCCAACACCTTCAGGGAGTGTTGTCACTTTTCTAACATGGGAAGGGGGGCGCCAAGCTAAAAAAACTCACAAAAAAGTCCAAAAACCCAAAATTTTGATCAAATTTTGATAGGTAAGCTGAGTGTGATGGGGTAAAGAGTCAATCAACAAGTGAAATCAGATAAATGGGGTGAACAAGGTCTGAAAACAATCAGAGTGTAAGGCAAAGTCTATGAGGAAAAAACAAAACGAAGAAAGTTATGATTCCTCCCCAGTGGAGTCGCCAGTTTCTGTTGAAGGAAAATCTCCCTGCGGACAGGTAGATCGCCTCAAAGATCTAGACTCTTAACTCTAAGAAAGAAAGTGCTTATCATGGTCACTGACTTCCTTTTAGATCTATCTGGACTAGTGTGTGAGAAGGAAGGATAAAATAAGTACCTTTTACCGGTGTTTGTCCCTGCACGCTCTGAGTTGAGCTCCAATCTTTCGCTCTTTGATAAGCCCTGTAGACAAACAAAGTACGACCACTTTATACTCTATCAAGATTAGTCTGAAATAGGTCTATCTACTAAAGAGACAAATTCATTTGAGATTGAACATGAATTAGAAAGAAACAGGCCAAACAAATTATATTAATGAGGACAAAACATTGCTTACAACCGTAGATGGATTGCAACAGTTTCGTCAAGTCCTCTTTTTCTACCCCTTGCTCAAAAGATCCATGATTCGAATGATGATAGCTTCACTGATTTCTCCCTATGAGATCATAGGTCTGTTGCCTCCAAAATATCTCTGTTCCAGCACCACTTATAAGATCATAAGTTTGGTGTGATTCTCCCTTTCCAGTCCTCTTTCATCATTAGAAATCTTGCTTATATAGCCTTGGAGAGGCTTTAACCACTTGAGATATCCTTGGGGAAGTTGAGGATTTGCCTCCTTCAGTTGAGGATCTGCCCTAAGAACATGGCTGGACTAGGGATTCGAGCTCAACTGCCTTCTAAAAATGAAAAGATCCTTCCCCCATTCATCTCAACAACTCAACTGCTGCCCACAATAGGTAGCACTCCCTCAAAAGGGCCATCAGAGTGCTACAACGCTCCCCAGTAGGCTTAAGGGGGTGCCAACGCTCCCTCAAAAGGGACAAAGGATATTTATAACGCTCCCAGAAGAGGTATAGGGGAGTGCTCTCCTTCAAAAGCTTAGTTTTTTGAGTGTTTTCATATGGCAAAAGGTTCATGATCCCAGTTAACCTTTCTTCCTCTTCCAAATCAAGTGTTTGAAATGTGCCAAGTGTCCTCTTGATGTCGTTTATAGGCATGACATAGGCATCATGGCAGTATGCTTCCCTGACACTTGAGACACTTGTAAGCAAAATGCGACACTTGTGACCTTTGTAATGATGACACTTGCGACACTATCAAAGTGAGTATTTTTTATGTGTAACAAGGAGAATGAAGGAAGAGGATGATTCCTCGTATCATGAACTTGGATAAAGTGAATGGGTATATGACCCTGAGTTAGAATGACTTGTTGAGGAGTGTGAAATCAAAATCATTTCAAGTGTACCATTTCTTATGTATATAATGAAAAAGTATGGTGACTCTCCGCTAATCACATTGAGACATATTGGATATGGGGGAGATGGCCCAACCAGCCATCCTCTTTGACCTTCAAACTAGACATTATCACATTGGCTCACTATTTCGGTGGGGGACAGTGAAGAATTTGGGATGCTTTGAGGAGGTTTCTTGGTGAATTCCATTGGGAACACAAGATGGGTGACTTGATAGATTGTAGACAAGGAGTTGTGAATGAGGTAGGTTTGCAGATAGAAAAAGGTTTTTCAGCATGAATATGTGAGTTATCTTGTGGAAGAAGCACTATGATTAGACTATCTACCCAATTATCTAAAGTCACAATGAGATCCAATGTATGGAAGCATGAGAAGATAGACTGAAGTATGGAGGAAGTAGTAATTCAAGGTCACAAAACACTTCATGGAATCATGAAACTTCCTAAAGGGATCTTTCCTTGACAACAACAGTGGGAGATATTGGTTTTTGAGTAGTGACAACATATGGAGATGGGGCAAAGGCACAACAAAGATCAATGGATTTTCTTGAGGATGACACCAAATTTTAGTGGGGGAGGATGTAAAGCCCTCTACGAAACCCACCGAGTGTATGCGCTCCTTGGGAATACTCGATAGCAAGTTGGTTAAGAGAGCACAAGGAACATGCAATTCGTTGGGTAGATGAAGTCATATATGAATAGGAAGGAGCACCTTGGGCACACGATGGTGATGTGAAGATCGAAGGGGGCACATGTCTCACTTTCCTTGTGATGGATGATGAGGTCTTAGGTTATGTTTGGGAAAGGATAGAGTGACTTGGGCATGCGCCCAAGGAGTGGAATCGCCTGCCCTTGGCAGCATGGGCATGTTGGAGAGGTTGGATGACCCCATCAACACACTCATGAAGATTCACATCGATCTGTTCAAGGAAATTCACAAAGTAAGGGCACACCCAAAATATTGGGATGCATCTGCATGAGGAACGCACCCAAGGATGGGGTGTGTTGGTCCCAATGGATGAAAAATTTCAATGAACGCATGGGTTTGATGAGCGTATTGGTTTGCGAAGGGGCACATTAGAACGTTTGAGTTCCTTATTCTGTGAAGGGACACGATGCCCATAGGACACGAAGATTCACAAAGGAGTAGGTTGGAGTCCATATAGAGAAGACAAGGTGCATGAGCAAGAAGGCATACAACTAGAGATGAGCTCAATAAGTAAGGAGTCAAGATAACAGGGCAGATCTTTGAAGGCATGGAAGACAAGTAACCAAGAGTGGGATGCACAAGGGAAGTTTGGTGAAGTCTTATTGCAGGTCTGGGTGAGACATTCCATGAGAAAAATCCAAAGTAGTCTATGTTAGTTTAGTGAAGTCTTGTGACAAATAAGGGATGATAAGTTTGTGGTGGGCACATGTCTAGGGTTGCGAAAGTTGTTACGATAATGAAGTTGGTGGGGTGAATATGTGTATGAGTTGGTGAGGTGAGGCAAGTCATGTGATTCTTCCTAAGTTGTAAATCGATCCAATAGTGTTCATATTGTAATTATTTCATAATAACAAGACTAAGTTAGATGTTAGGCACTTCTTGGGCCACTCACACTATATTTGTGTGTCTCTTATTTTTTTCATAAGTGTTCTCTTTGTTTCACATGTTTTGTAAATGCATGATTAAATAACTAAGTGTTAGGATGGTAACATATTGTCTAATTATACAAGTGAGTTTCCCAGAGTAGGAGTGTGACTTGTCCGTAGCCTAGAACAAAGTATATGTATGCACTAGGTGAAGAGGCATAGTCTAGGCAAAGTATCCTTGGTGTTGCCAAGCAGCCAAGTGAGAACCATTGCAATGTCACACTCCTTCAAGGGGTGTACGATAACAAGATTCGAGAAGGCATACTGTGGGTCATGACATCTTGAAAGTAAATTTATGGATTGCTAACATTATGCATTTCAAGAAGTGATTGTGTTTCACTGGTTTTGATATGAGAGAAATACTTAAGCATCATAGTCTTGCAAACAAGTTTTATAATGTTGTATTTTTCCTTCTCTTAATTCCAATGATGTGTATATGGAAAAAAAAAACTTGCATACTATGAAACAAGCACTAAACTAGAGAATATGAATTTTTTTTCACATGCAAAATGCCATATCTTTCAAGGAAATTTTCCAATACAAATCATGAAAAATAATAACAAAAATATAAATGCATCTTACACAGGAAAACCCATGAAAATAATTTCATAAATATTAACAAAACACATGAATTACCACACAATTGACAATTATCTTTAATAAAAAGAACACCAAATGAATGCAAACCTTCCATGTTCTTCCCAACCTTAGACTGCACACTACTCATAACTCTCAGCAGTGGGTCACTCCCAAGCTGGGGCTAAAGTCCACATGGGTAAAGGATTGCTAACCAAGATAAGGCATATTAGATAGCATAAAACTCATTCACATGTGTCAACTCAAACTAACAGACTAGAGTCTCTCATTCCCCACATTTATGTCCCACCCCAAGAAGTGTTCCCCTTCTCTTCTCAACATTCGTTTGACTTCCCCACTTCCTTTTCGTGCTTCAACAACAGGCTAGACAGGAAGTCTTAGAGACTTGTATCTGTAGTTTGGCACATTAGGAAAATAATTCCCAATAGTTCTCTCACCTGAAGAGAATGCTCACAGGCCTAGCAACCCACCTCTTAAACATCCTACGGGTCTGACAACCCACCTCTTCAATCTCATCCCAATGCTCTCCCTCGTACATGTATAAGTACGACCATGGCCACATGAAAGTTCATATGACAGTAATCAATTTTTATGAGAATGATCCTAGCATGATGGATGAATGATTTTAAGTCCCCAAAACTTATGTGCATGTTCCTAACTTGACACTTTTCATGTTGGAAACTACATGGGCCACCCATGGGTTCCCTCACATGGTGATATGTTTCCTCCTAGGGACTTAGGGCAAAATTGTATTATCCCCTACTTTTGACTTTAAATTTAGGAATATTGTTAAAATATTCCTTTTTGGATTAAGCCCCCTTAGCTTAGCCCATTTTTCTAGACCCTTATCCCCCTTTTCCCATTCTAGTGGAGTTTATCCCCCCATACTCATCTACATGGTTGGTCTGCAACAATGATGTGCTTTCATTAAAAACTAAGTATGATTACATTTACAAAAATAAACTCGCTGAAATTTTAGCTTCTGGCTCACCATCTTAATAACCACATAGGCACTATGGCCTCAAAATAGATATATACAAAGTGTTGTCCCTTGACCAAGTTTTGAGGGTTCTTGATCATGTTTGACCTATTTTTGGGACTTCTATAGGTTGTCGAAGGCGGAGTGCAAGAAGAAGCAAAGATCGCGGGATCTCGTCCCCTTTTTAGGGATTTTTGGGTTTTGGGATTATGTAAAGGGTATGGGATGTCATCCCATGGGTTTACCCATGCTTAGGTTCACTTTTGCAATATATATATAGAAGACTAGGTGATGTAGTAGTGGTGAAAGTGAAAAGTAGTGCATCTAGGTGACGTTGTGATAAGTGCAAGTATAGTTTGTAGATGCTTTGTGCATACTGTGAGAGACTTGTAGAGATAAGTGCAAGTTGTTGTAATAGATTGTGAAAGGCTTTTTGCTGTAACACAAGGAAGGAGGATCTAGAAAGGTACACAGATCTCCTGTCCTTTGCGAAGTGGGGTTTGGATGCTCTGTGTCTGTAAGAAGTTTTACTGAAGATAATAAAGAAGAGAAGAGTTGGTGGATGTAGCCCTAGGGTGGGGATGAACCACGTACATGTTGTGTTTCTCTGCTTTGTGCAATGTATTGATATTTTATGTGTTTCTTGCTAAGTGCTTGGATATAGATAGATATATATGTCTATGCTTTGTGCTTACAATGAATATGGATGCTAGATCTGACCTATGTGAATATGCTTAGTGCTTGAATCTATTAGATATAATCTATCTCTTTATGCTAAGTTCTTAGACACATTAGATCTTAATAAGTGTTGTGATGTTGTGTTTTATCTGCGGAGTAGATATTGGTTAAGTAATGATGAACTATCGGTGCTAAGTGCTCTATTAAGTATTAAAATCACAAATCTATGTCCCATCTAAGGTTGCAGACACCAGAGTCCTGCAACCACCCCTGCCTCTACCTCGGGTGAGACTTCATCTACTTCGCAGGTGTTGCCGAAAGGGCCAGTAGTTAGAGTTTTTTTGGTGCAATGTTGTAGCATTGAACCCTGGGTCTGCCCATGTTCCAACAAATGGTTCCGTTTTCGGGACCTAAAATTGTGATTACTGGGAACTGAGGAAGAAGAAGCTTTGTGCAAATATTCGACCTGAAACTATGATCACTGGGAACTGAGGAAGAAGAAGCTTTGTGCAAAGATTTGACCTAAAACTGTGAAAGCTCTGTGCATAGATTTGTTTCCCTAGTGCACAGTATTTTACTCGACGTGTGAAGCTTTGTTCTAAGAAAAGAGGTAAGATATGAAGAAAATAGGTAAAATCTGCAAGCTCTGTGCTCTGATAAAGGTAATAATAGTGAAACGTTTTATATCTGGAAGCTTTGTGCTCTGTAGAAGTAAGATAAGTTATTTTTTTTTTCAACAACATGGATCTAGGTATGATTGATCCTAGCTTGAAAACTAGGGCACTAATAGATGAAAGAAGGTTTGATATGAGTAGATATGATAAGAATAGTGAAAGATATGTTATACCTATGCATAGAAAGAATGATTGGAATAACCAATGGATGTAGGATCCTAGAAAGAAGTTTTTGCAGGTTAGCTACTATGATCCTAGCGCGTAGTACAAGAAGGGATGGGGATAATTTAAAATAAAGAGAGGATTAACCCTCTGTTATAGTTGCATAAGACCGGAACATCTTGCTAAGGAATTCCCTGGCAGAAGACCTAGTTGTCTTTGTTGCAAAGCTATGGACCATTAAATGTTGGATTTCCCCAGAATGATTGCTAATCTTGAAGGAATGAACATGAGACAAGAAAATCCTAAGGAAGATCCAGAAACTAAGGTTATGGTAGAGCCCCAGGTAGAATCAAAGAAAGCATTTCTATAGATGAAAGAAACCATGAATGACCACCGACATGTCAGATTATCAGAGATCTTCAAAGAAAGAGAATGCATTGAAGAAAGAATAGGAGACTTCGACATTGAATATGTTCTGGATGAGGAAACACAGGTGAATATTATGATAGAAAGAACTTGGGAACTTTTAGGGAAGCCTACTATGACTCCTTCCTTGGGAGGAATAGGATTATTCAGAGGAAAACTGATAATCCTATGTGGAAATCTCACTCAGATATCTATGAGGGCCAATGGTACTTCGACAGCGGAATATTTTGAGATTGTTAAATGTATTGAGAACAACGCCCCATTTTCTATGTTACTAGGAAAACCTTGGATTGAAAGAAACTAGGCCAGAAGGAAGGAAGAATAAGATGTCTTAGAGAAGAAGAAGCAAGAGTTAAAAGATTTCATGACTAGAAGGATCACACACTTGATTGAAGAACAAGAGAACAGATCATAGTTATTTCACCTGGATATCGAAGTTGAAAGAACACTAGAAGACCCACAGAAGATTGAAATACCTATCCCAGATAAAGAATACATATTACCCTTGAATCCTTGGAAAGAATCTCAACATCACTTGTCAAAAGAAGATAAGAATCAGAATGGAAAAAGGAATATCAAGACGAAGCTCACTGGAAAGAAGGCTAAAAATATAAGTAAGAAGAGAGCTAAGTTACAGAAGGACCCAGAAGGAAACTCGTAGAAGGAAAATTTCCAAAATTTGAACTTTGTTGGGATATCAGAATAGCGACACATGGCACTTCGTCATGGCAAAGAAATATATCCATTGTGTACAGTATAACCATTAGACCAACCCCCCTGAATAGGTAGAAATAAATTTATGGTTCACCACCAGACCATTGGACCGCGCCGTAATGGACAGAACAAAGTTAATGAAGGCTCCATACCCGTTGCAAGAGATACATTGTCGAGTTACCTATTTATCCCGTTGCACCATGTACTGAGAACACTTTTTCTAACTAAGAAACTGAGCCCATAGACTAAGTTGATTTTACATAGTGATCTTCGTGTTATTGACATCTATTCCATTGCAGTAATTGGTTTCTCTTGAACCCGATATATTCAATCCTGAGTGTACATGTCCGAAGAACTTAATGTAGTCGAAGAATCAGTAACAAAAGTACTCATCGACCTGATGACTAAAATATTCATGCCTGAGAGAGGAATGTCAGTAGGGGTACAAGCTTCATCGACAAGAACAATGCAAGCCTCTCCATCATCTTCTCGCTGAGCCAGACCATCCTGACCATCAGAAGAAAATCAAACTAAGCACATGGATGACCTAGCAAATGCAAAGCTGATACCGACCATATTTCCCACCTATATTCTGCCTCTGACCACCTATATTTCGCCTTTGACCCTACCAAGCTATCCGACCTTGACAGCCCAGAAACTGCGCATGATACACCTAGACCCAGCAAGACAAAGAAGATCGAAGAAGCTCAAGATTTAAGCAGTGCCTTAGTGAAGACTGCTTCCATATCAATAGAGCAAGGGGGTGATGGCGAAGAGATAAATGGAACAAAAGCTAAACAAAATAAAGGCAAAGTAACACTGCCCAAAGATGATACTAATTCCTTGAAGAAGAGGAAGGTTTCTCCCCATAAACCTTCTTCGAGGAAGAAATCGAAATCCACCATGACCAAGGTGCAGAATGTCCTCACCTTTGATTATTTTGACTTCATCATAGCATCCCTAAATGATGCTTCATTGGAAATAACTGAGAAAAAAGAAGCCAAACATGAGAAAATGTATGATAGAATTGAGATTGAACTCCGAGGGGTACAACAAGCACTTCAGTCCAGTCTCGCAGTCTCCACTACGCCCCTACCATCAAGAGAACTTGAGTTGGGAGATGAGCCAACCCAACTATAATGACTAGCTGATACAGTCGAAGCTCGCCTTCGACGAGCATAAGAAGAAACAGAACAAGCCACCCAGGCCCTGAAGCAAGTGCAAGGTGTACTCATAGAACAATGCAGCACTGAAAAACAGGAAAAGATTGTTCTCTAAGCAAATTTCGACAAAGAAAAAGCACAACTACAACAAAGAGAAGAACAATTGCTTGCGTAGCAACTCGAAGTCAAATATGCGGTCAGTAGAGCACTTCACTCTGTGACAGTCATAGAAATAAAGGCAGAAGACCAAGTCATGAACCAAGTAGACCAGCTCACAGAAGCTATCTAGAAGCTACAACAATGCATAGCATACTTAGAGCTCTGCACAGTGCTTGAGACTCTGGAAGATGTAAGGGATCAAAGAGAAGCCACTGCCTGAAGCGTAGTAGAGAGACTTAAGGCCCTTGCCATCGAATACAAGCAACTGAGTAATCGCAGTGCCTAGACGTATGAGAAACTCACTGAGAATCCAGAATTGCAGGCACTAGAGTCGCAGCTCTAGGAAGCGAAGCAGCATACAGAGACACTACATGCGCAGTTGAAAGCCCTGTCAGCCGTAGAAATAATTAAGCGATCTCAAGAGAAGCGCACTGCCCAACAACAGATCCACACTATTCAGAGAAGATTTATGGAAGTAACTCAGAGGCTCCAACCTGTACAAGATAAGGATTACCAATTGTTCACAAAGGTTGAAGGTTGAGGAGAAGAACTAGAACAGGTTGTCACCGCAGCAGAACAACACCTATAGGGACCTGTCAACGACACAATCATCCAAGATTTTTTTGAACAGGAGGTTGTGGCACAACAACAAGTCCAAGGAGCTCGAAATAAGCTCAAGGATTTTGAAGTAGAACTACCGAGACCAGAGTGACTCAGGATGAGTCACAAGTGAGTGTTGGGGGCATGTTGGCCCTTGACCAAGTTTTGAGGGTTCTTGGTCATGTTTGACCTGGTTTTGGGACTTTGGCAGGCTTTCGAAGGCGGACCGCAAGATGAAGCAGAGATTGTGGGATCTCGGCCCCTTTTTAGGGATTTTTGGGTTTTGGGATTATGTAAAGGGTATGGGATGTCGGCCCATGGGTTTACCCATGCTTAGTCCCACTTTTGTAATATATATATATATATGTATATGTATATATATAGAAGACTAGGCGATGTAGTAGTGGTGAAATTGAAAAGTACTGCATCTAGGTGATGTTGTGATAAGTGCAAGTATAGTTTGTAGATGCTTTGTGCATACTGTGAGAGACTTGCAGAGCTAAGTGCAAGTTGTTGTAACAGATTGTGGAAGTCTTTGTGCTGTAACACAAGGAAGGAGGATCTAGTGAGGTGCGCAGATCTCATGTCCTCTGCGAAGTGGGTTTTGGATGCTTTGCGCATATAAGAAGCTTGACCGAAGATAATAAAGAAGAGAAGAGTTGGTGGAAATAGCCCCAAGGTGGGAGTGAACCACGTACATGTTGTGTTTCTCTGCTTTGTGTGATGCATTGATTTTTTATGTGTTTCTTTCTAAGTGCTTGGATATAGATAGATATATTTGTTTATGCTTTATGCTTACAATGAATATGGTGTTGGAAATACTAGAACAACTGAGAGGGGGGGTGAATCAGTTGTTTATAAGCTTAAACAATTTTATGCCTTTTTAAATAATTATTAAGATTTCTTCATGTGTCATCAACCAATCATACAACATATGGACAGTAAGAGTAAAGATCACCATTCACACATAAAATACACACAGAGACATATTTTCACGAGGAAACCCATAAAGGGAGAAAACCTCTTCTTCTTCGAAATGATAGGCAGTCTTTTTCTGTTCTGTACATCATTTACAATTGAGCACCAACTCAATATGAGGCTGCTACCTCTGTTTTACAAGCTGCAACTTGTTTGAGAGCTCCAACTCTCTGATTTCTCTAGCACCCACTAGAAGGAAGCACCAACTCCCTGAAAACTCCAACACCAACTGGATGGAAGCACCAACTTCCAGTTACACGGGCTCCAACCTGCATAACAGAGAACATCTGTTCTCCCTAGCACCACCCTGCCACCCTAGTTTCTCTGGCTGCAACCAGATGGAAGCTACAACTTCCTGTGTT